>JAHZND010001518.1:0-14088 GCA_027744115.1 Acrocyrtus sp. NNG-2020 | reverse complement strand
CCCCAAGGTATAATCTCTCTTTTTTATTTGCAAAACACTCACACTTATTTTGACTTTGAGTGGTTCACACTATTCCCACTAATTCGTCCCTATCTCCCAATAAGTGCTTTCTCCTCGCAAAAGGTGGGAACGCTGAAAGCTCCTCCAACACCACAAAATAAAAATAGCATTCCCTCTTTGCACGTAAAGCCAAATACAAAATGACAACGATAATCTTCAGTAAGAGAAAAACAGACAGTTAATGCCCCAAGCACCAAACAAACCAGTAGGATAAGCCTCTGATTAAAAATTGTTGCTTGAAAATGCAAATATTAAATGGACTACATAAAGGCGTAAAAGGGTGGAAAACGACCCTTCAAAATTTACACTTGTCCAACCTCAAAATCGTCAATTAACATAAATATACCCTACGGCTCTTCATTAATAATTTTATTTCTGATTAGGAGGAAAAAGCTGCCTTAAAATCATTTTCACGTCAAGACGTTTTTCCCTTAATAAAAAAAGCTATAAAAAGCAATAAAATGTTTCATTTTGGGCTGGCCATTTCTCCATAAAATTTGTGAGTGATTGCTACTTACCCTCCCTTTTAGACGTGGCATCTGGGCAGGTTAAGGATACAAACTTGCGTGAACATATTATTTCTTCGATGTAGACGAAGCCGAAAATTGAACTTTTTTACCAGCATGGGATTTTTCTCAAGGCCAAAAACTCCTCTCAGAGTTAGTGTCTGCGTCTGGTTCTGGGATAGAGATACCATTTTCACTTGCGTTTTTTACGATGCATATCGCATGCAAGATGCAAGATGAATTGCTCATGTTGCAACATATTTTGATATAATATTTAATATTACAAGGGCTTCACTATCCTTATGGAGCTTGAGCTCACAGTTTCTGTTGCTACCTTGTTTCTACTTTGTTTCGTGGAAGCCATTTTTTTTACCGACAATGAGTGGAATTAGTAGAAATATGAAGGGAGTTTCAAGTGTAAGCACTTTCCTTTATATGTCAATTCCTCCACAGATGAATTTTTGCTGTTTTGCCAGTTTCGGCTACCATCATATTAAAATACCATTAAAGAGGATTATGATTCTCCTGTGTGGTGCTGACGTGGAGGTGAAGCTACAAAAGCAGCTTTACTCCCATAATCTAACAATTTGAGTAAATAGGTTTAGGTAAAAAAAAGCACCTACGAAGGGTGGAGGAATCCGGATCAGTGCAGAAATTCTTTTTTCAAGGTGGCTATTCCAAGCGCAGAAAAACGAGTAAACAAGAGAAAAAATGTGACTGAGTTACTTAATTGGACAGCATATTCGAGCTGAATCCATAGAAGAATTTTAGATTCCTTTTAGACTAGATGAAACCTTAAAAACTGTAATTTATCTTTTGTATAATTTACTTGATTATGTAATCTGATTGCTACTGACTTGTGACAAGAGTTCAAGATTTATAGCTTTTCTATGATAGATAAGACAATGGAATATTTCGACAGAATGACTAAGTAGGTATGTCTGATGTGCATGTCCCCTTACAATCGCTTTTTTTAAAAAAAGTATAATGAGCTATAAAACGAAAAACCTAAAATGGCAAATGGAATGTACTGGTTACGAAAACTGCATTTAATTGGCGAACAAGTTTATTATTGGATCCTTAAGTGAGGAGCACGACGACGCCTTTCTATTGTAAACTGGTTTGTATTTTTGCTGAGTGAGTAATTTCAATAAGATATTAATTTATTGAGCTAAATTTTAGTATTTTACCCGATAGTAAAAATAATGGAGGCATGTCGTAGCAGTAGCTATGAAATCCACGGAGATCCGATTACCGATGTGTCGCGCATTTTAACAAGACAAGACACGTTTCTTATCTTTGAAACTAAGTTGATTTGCGCTGCTCATTTATTTATCCAGTTTGCCGTTTATCTAATAAGCCTACAATTACTATGCTAATAATGAAGGACTCGACATGCATCACGTATTAAATAAAATTATGACTGGTAATATAAAAATGAGATAAAATTTTATGACTTTGGAAAATTACAGGCTTCCTCAGCTAAATTTGCTTTTAAGGTGAGAATAGCAAAATGGGCCCAGTTTTATGCACCAAAAGGGCCAATTTTTTACAAACGTAAACAAATCAAAATTTTATTCAGCGACGCTCTTAAAACCATTTATTTTTATACTTTTAGAATTTCTATGCGCATAACTATGCGCAGGCATTATGTCCAAGGATATTACGGAATCGGTTTATTTTTCAGACTGTCTGTAAGTGTAAGTGCAAGTAGCAACCCGTCTGACAGCAACACTCGCACAACATTCCTTATCTGGGTCCATGGGTACACCCGACACATGTGGATATTTGTCCGATAAATTATGATAGGGACAGTTACCGTTCCTGTACCGGTTAGTGTTACAAGTACAAGCTAATGTTTGTCGTAAAAAGTCTTTTTACTGCTGTCCAGCAAACGTGAATTGCATAATCCTCCTATCAAAAAAGGCCCGAGAACACACTATACCCATATCCCTTATCTAAACGTTTATGGTTAACTCAATCCCATGTTCTTGCTCCTTTTTTTTCTTTGAATGAACCAGACAATGGATACCACGCTAAGAAGTCATTAATAAAAACTGGAATTTATTAGGTGGACGGCCAGCATTCCACCTTTTCCTGCACCTAAGTGGTCCCTTCCTTTTTTGTTGACCAGCAAAAATCGTAGCATCAAGCATCATCTACAGCTCCCATGTACGCAAAGATACTCCGTCGTCTAACACGCAACAATAAATTTTTACAAGCGTAGATATCCTGGATAGTTTACAGACGGTTACGCAACTTGCACTCGCATAAACAGTGATTCCTGGTGCTGGAGGCTACAGTACTGAGGTGTTTACATGGCTTCCATGCATGTGCTCAGGTATTGCAATGTTAGTGCCACGCCACGCACGATGTATACAGAGGTACCCAGACAAGGCAGTGTAATCCTCGGACTGTTCACGATATCAAGTGCGCTGAATTTAATTGTTTTAAAAATGTGGTGTTATTGCGTACTTTAGTTTTAATTATATTACTCTTTAAGTACCTAATTAGTAGTGGTTTTAGTGTAGTGCACAATTGCCAAGGAATGCAGATCAAATTACCCCAGCATCAAAATTCAAGTTGCAGTAATTGAAAGGTAAAGACTGCTTATTTTTTAAAGTTGGTGAAACAAATTGGCTGTTTGTTAGCAACATGACATTGGACCCTGAACGACGAGACTCGGGAGGGAGTAGTGGGGATGATGAGTTCACTCATCTCCTGTTCCCAGCCTTGCGGCCAATGTACGACTACAAAGACCCTCATTATGGAGCCACACTTCCAGGACCACATGGAAAAGAAAACGGAAAGTCGTACACATTTCCATTTCACTTTAAGTCGCCGTTCAAGGGGAAATATATTTTTAAGCAAATTGGGGGACTGAAGAAGCCATGTGGACGCTATATAGGAATACTCTTGGCGATTCTAGCCAGTTTTCTCCTGTCGTTGACCACTCTTCATCGCTCGAGTTCTAATTGAGTATCATCCATTTAATGAAGCTTTATGGAGATTTTTCGGAATATTTCTTCCATCCATTCCGATAATTCTCTGGGAGATTTTTGGCAAAAAGGAGCCTGTCTTCAGTGCCATTGCGCCGTGCCATGACATAAACAAATTGAAAACTTTCTTCGTTATTTTTGTAAGAAAACTAATTTTTCCTGTTTCCTTTTTACTTTAGCATTTCGCTTTCTTTTCTTTAGTATCTATTTCCCATATTCCTATTAATTAATTGCAAAAGCGTACTTAGCTCACCCCAAGCAATTAATTTCCATTGCTAGGTCCGAGCGTTTTGTGGCTGTACTGCGGTAATTTTCCAGTTCTACGCATTAAACTACATTGAAATAGGAGATGTCACTGTGATCTCTTTCACAACGCCGGTTTTTGTCAGTATCCTGGCGTATTTCTTCCTCGGGGAGAAGTTAGGCTTCGTCCCTGTTATAATTGCGCTCGTCACACTTCTCGGAATTGGAATTATTGCGAGACCACCCATACTCTCCGGAGCGGCAGCCTTCGATCCATTTAATTTGGTAAGGGGGATAATGACACGAAAAAAAATTTATTGGCGATTTAACCTCTACAGCGTCCTCCAATTGATAGTTTTTTTCTATTCTTGGACCAATTTTCTCCAGAGAGGGTATATCGGTAATTTCATTTTCGCAAAAAATTAATTATGCAGATTGGGGTCGCACTGGCATTGGGATGTATGGGCTTTGCTACATTTACATATATTGCCCTTCGATGGCTGAAGCCAGTTCATTACGCCCTCGTCACCTTTTTCTACGGACTGATTAGCGTGCTCGGATGCGGAATGAGTGCTATTGCTATTGGCGTATTTCAATTACCAGCGACCTTCGAACACTGGATGCTCGCTATTTGCCTGGGAGGACTAGCATTCGCAGGTCAAAGTATGTTCACGCTCGCCCTCAAATTCGAGGACGCCGGACCTGTCGCGTTAATAAGGTAAAAGTTAATAAACTATCGGAAGTGAACTCTGAAGCAGGTCAACATATTTTTCTACAGTGGAGACTTCTTCAAAAATGCACTGCATTGAAAATATTTGCTTTTAATTTTCTCCCAGGACTTGTGAAGTCATATTTACATTTCTTTGGCAAATTATGTTCCTGGGCCAGATCCCGGATGCATTTAGGTAAGTAAGCATTTAGCTTGTTGAGTATTTTCGGGTCTTCTGGGAGAAAGCTGAATTTTCAGATTGAGACTGAAAGTGGACAGAGCTAATTTTCTTCTTTTTTGCTATTTACATCAATGACACAGCGCAATTGGAGCCGTCCTCATTCTCTTCAGCGTGCTTCTTGACCGCACTCCGGAAATTGATTATGGAGCTGCCGGACGAGAGTCCAGTGAAAACCAGATTTCAGCTCTTGCTTAAGTAATGTCAATAACGAGGAGCTGCTCCATCAATGGTCCTTTTAGCATTTAAAGCCATACTTTTTTTTACATTAACTGCCACTTGCCATTAATATAGGTAGGAAGAAAAAAGGATATTATAAGTGGAAGTGCACCACACGTGCATTCACTAGCTGTAAGGTGCCTATTTTGTAGTAACTTTTGACTAATTTTATCCAATTCGATCAAATTGTTAGCGTGTGTCGGCGTTAGCTATTAAGTCAATAACTCAATTCATCCACCACTGCCTGAAAATTGAGCAGAACATCAACTATCAACAGGGTAAACACTCCAAAAATATTAGTTTTAAGTGCCTAAATGTAATTTGTAGCTTAAATGAAAGTAAAAATTGTTAGGATTGTTGCAGTGATGTAAGTGTATAGCCATTATTAAGGAATTTTAATGACCATTTTTGTTCATTTTGCAACTACACAGGGTAAAAATTAAGCAAAATTGCTGTAACTGTCATTTAGTAGTGTAATAAGAAATGCGTAGGTAATACTTGTCTGTGTTCACAGCTGCCTTTAAAAAAATGTTTTGTAAACTAGAAAAAAGTTGCTTTCTTTTGTCAGCACACCCAAGTCGATATACAATTCTTTCCTCGACGAGAGTGAAAACTGCTCAGCGGAGCACAATAAAAGTGTCAAGTTTACTGCTTATTTATGGCCAAATATCAACAAATAAATTTAATGGATGTTGCGCTTGTGTTTGGGAAGGTTTCTCCAAAAAATGTCAAACCAAAAATACTTACGTGAACCGGTTCATATTGGAAATGAAAGGATGACGCAAGTTGCCCCACTTGACAAACCTGCAAAAGACATTATTTTTCACTTCAGGGCTAACTGCCTATATCATACAAACAAGCATTAACATAAGCACGCGACAATTCTGGCCTTAATCCTATTAAGATATATAACGAGCTGAGTCTTTCATTCAATCCATTTCTAGCTTAATGTGCGCCCATAGAAAAAAAGGGAGAAGGTTCCACTAGGTACGGAAGCTGCGAAAAAAATGTGGAATTTTTTTTGCGAAAGATTACTCAACAAGATCACACCAAAAGTGGTACTGGGAGTGCCATTATGTCACCAATCACAGGAAAGCAGGATTACATTGCATGTCAAAAAAAAATTATCGAGGATATGTCTGATCACACAGTGAGCGCCGATGAAAATGACTTCTCTTTTATGAGAACGACTTTTTTAATTAAACATCTGAGCGTGTAGGTACTTGAAAAAGGTCCTGGAAATGTTTATTGTATTTGATCAAATCAAAAATATCAAAATAGTACATAGTAGTATAGCAATAGTACATACTTAACGTGAGCACATAAAATACCCTGCAATGATCATGTCAGCGGCTATAATACCACCTGCTGAATAAACTTGACACATGTTCGATCCTATCGGTATAAGCCATTTTTCATCATTATCTGAGCAAATCACTTTCGAGAAAAACAGGTTCTTATCAAGTCATAAAACAAAAAGTGGCAGTGGCGAAAAAAATCCGCTCGTAAAAGTTGAAGTCGTGAATATTTTATGTAAGCTTAAAATAACAAGCAAATTAGGTGGTAATGATGCTGACTGCTGGCACAGGCTGCGGAATTGCTTGTTTTATGTCCGTTACTGTATTTGTTTTTCTATTGGAGAGAGTCCCATTTCACGTAGTCCTGAAAGGAGTCCATTTTATCAAAACCGAGACCTTGATAGCGAACATTGTGCCTTTCCTGTACACTCAGCTCTCTTCCGGTGTAAGTTGTGGAGTTGGCATTCAAGCGGAGAATGAAACATGACAAGGGCTGTTTCGGAATTCCAGTTTGATCGAGTACGCCTTCCACCTCAACAATCTCTTTCTGGGATTCCACCGCAGCGGAGTAATTCCGGTGCAAGTTGACAACTCCAATTTCCTTCACTTTCATCTGGATCGCTTGATGAACTATCTTGTAGCCTGCTGCGGAGGACGGATCAGAGACGTTTTCTGGGATTCCACCGCAGCGGAGTAATTCCGGTGCAAGTTGACAACTCCAATTTCCTTCACTTTCATCTGGATCGCTTGATGAACTATCTTGTAGCCTGCTGCGGGGGACGGATCAGAGACGTTTACAATGTTAATCCTTTCCAGGGAGGGGAATAGCTTTGGGAGAGCGTCGGAGATTGTGGTGTCAGTAGTGTAATCTCCAATAGTCAGCTCCTTTACAGATGACGCGGGTGTGGTTGGGAGAAATGTGGTGTCTACATTATTAATTCCCAGCCTTTTCATGGTTAAGGGTAAGTCATTGATGTTCAAGAATAATTCGTATCCAGGCCAGTCACAGTGGAAGGTCAGCCAAATGTACAGCTCTTCAAGTTGGGTTTGTTTCCTGATGAGATCCGCCAGGTGTGGGGTGCGCTGCACAGAATTCCGAATATTGAGGTATTTCAGAGTTCCAGGAATTGCTCCCAAGGACGCTGCCGTAACATTGCAATTTATCAAGGTCAGACTGCCGTAAGAGCCCTTCACATTTATAAGGGTGTCTTCGCAGTATTTCACGTTCAAGTAGATCTCTCCTTCCCCCATTTGCCGCGAAATATCAATTAGCTTGGTACCTCCCTTTGATATTGTTATATCCACTCCGAGATTAAGGAGATCCTGCTCCACGCTCCATGAAGGTAAACCAAATTGCTGAGGTGGCACTTTATCAAAGAACAGTGTTTGCTGCAAAGTTCCCGGAGATTTGTAAGAGTCCCGCATATCATCTCCGTTTTGCACGTACACGAACTTTGTCAGCTTCGGAAGAGTGACTCTGGAAAAGTTCCCAATAAGTAAAATGTTTTCCAGTACGATGCTCTCCAAGCTTGAACAGTTTTGCAGAGATAGGGAAAACTTTTCCGCGTCCAAGTAAAAATTCGAGAGTGAAATGGATGTCAATTGGGCATTGTTTTCTGAGATTCCCTTAAAATCAGTGAAGTTTTGTGAGATGAGTGACGAAGCAGAAACCCCAGAGGCGGTATACTTGGCTACTGCTGCAGTTGATACGGACCCCCCACCACCGCCCACACTGGGTGATCGTCCTCCACTCTTTATGACAGAGCTGGATGTTACTCCTGAGGTCTTCCCTTGTGGGGCTGACTTGAATAGAAGAGAAGCCGCGGAACTATCCGACCCAACATTGTCAACAGAAATTGATAGATTCACTAGAAAAACAGGAAAGGAAAGTGTAATGGCCTCTGTCACATCCAACTTCCGATATTACTCTCTGTTTACGTAAACTTGTCAGGATGAGTTACCAATTAGAAAGGGAATGGCAAACGAGAGTGCCACTACTCCGGCAATGATCCATCTCCATTTTCTACAGAAATTGATTTTTCACAAAAATATTTTTCATTTTGCCACGTCCCTGCTAAAAATGTCTCGCTAAATAGTAATGAATTATAGCGGTCTACCTGTAAAGCAGCCTTTGTAATGTGCCTGGCGGTTCGTCATCATACAATTCCTCGTTCAATTAGAAAGGGAATGGCAAACGAGAGTGCCACTACTCCGGCAATGATCCATCTCCACTTTCTACAAAAAATTCATTTTTCACAAAAATATTTTTCATTGTGCCATTATGTCCCTGCTTAAAATGTTGTGTTGTTAAATAGTAATGAATTATAGCGGTCTACCTGTAAAGCAGCCTTTGTAATGTGCCTGGCGGTTCGTCATCATACAATTCCTCGTAAGTTTCTTTCATCATGATACGCTTCCACTTTTCACTTTGTTGACCTTTCCGCAATTTCACGTTGCTTGATCCAGACTCTTCTTTTCCCTACGTTCCACCAAAACGTCTGAAGAAATGGCAGAATGTGAAAATCCTCGCGAAAATATAAAAGCAGTCTGTGTTTTCCTTCAGTTTAAAACTTGATTTCAATATCTTACATTCTCAGAAGGGAATAAATCCCTACACATTAGTCACGTGGAGGAGCAGCACTTATTCTTGGATTTTCAAAGTCATAAATAAAAAGAAAGAGAAGACGGAGGAATGAAGAAGATGTATTCATTTCACGAGGCTTGCTCTCATGATCAGCCTTTGGAAAAGTTGAGCTTTTTACGAAAGAGGCACACAAGCAAAAGAGAAAGACTGAAAAGGCGAATTTCATCAAGGCAAGGAGAGGCGATATGCTGAAGCTCAACAAACGCATAATATGTAATATGCAAGTCTCACGGAACAATTGGCTTTCATTTGTGATGAGAGAATACAAGTTTTTTTTATGTCTCCTTCCTTTTCTCAAATACACTTTCGTAATGTGACTTTGTGGCTGGTTGTAACAAAAGCAGTAAGCCAAGAAGCAAAGTATTACTTTACACGGATCAAATAGACGGACTAAACAAGTTTCGGAATGAGAGAATCCAGATAAAAATTTGCGGCAAAAAATGAGCATTCCCTGTACATGTTTGTGATATGATAAGCATTACTCAATACAATACCGATATGATTTGCGTGCGAACGCATACAAAAAAAATTTGTTACAGCACTATTTTCTTTTTTAGAGATACGCACATCTTACGCCTCAGTTTAGTAATTTAGATTTTCAGATGTTTTCGCTGTTATTCCCATGCTGTTCGCCTCTTTTGTATAAGTATGAAGTATGGCAGCAGGTGCTCTGAATTTGTGATTGATGAACTTTTGGTTAGGGCACAACTTGTCATAAAATACGGCTGCGTTACAGCTTTCGTGAATAAAGCTGTTGATTTTGTACCCGCACCACATTATAAATTATAATCGAATGAGGTGCGGGTACAAAATCAACACATGTGCTGATAAATGCGTTAAAACAGTTTTCATTTATAATTAAGTTATGTAGGTAATTTATTTTGAGAACTTTGAGTATGGCACACTTAAAGAAAAATCTGCAAAAACAAGTCTTTAAAATTGCTGTTTTCCAATTGCAATTAAATTGAAAATACAATGGTTATGGTATTTCTTGTACGTTTTTGAAGAAAGTTGGGCTCTAATAATTGGGGAAACGAAACGGAAATGCTAATCACCCTTTTTCTTCATTCTAAAACGGAATGGATAGACATAAATATTCGGAGCTGTACAATGAACTTTAAACTATTCGCATGGTATCCGCGTGCTGCAGATATTTGGAAAGTTTTTTAGAGCTGCGGCTACATTAATGATGAGCGAACAATCTTTTTAACCCTTCATCCATTTCCACTACTTTTGTTTTTGAGCCTTAGAATCCCAAAGTTTTTGTTTGAAACTTATCTTAAATGTTGGGATGGGACGTATTTCAATCAAGCCATCAGAAGTTTTGGCGAGTTAATTCTCCCTGCGAGTGAAAACAGTGAAAGGTAAGCTATAGCTGTGGGCATACAAAAACTTCCTTGACATTTCCTGTCCAAATGAAGATAACAAGAGCAAGTTCAATGTTCTTTTGTTGAGGGAGTAGGAAAGAAAAAACAGGCTGAAACTATTAGTAAATATCCTGTCAACTCGAAGGTAAAATAAATTGAAAAAATTGTCTGTCTAACTTCCCAAGGATATGACTATATCCAGCCTTTCTCGCACTCCGCATTCATCCTACACTCGAGCTTACTAACAGTTGGCTATACGTTTTCATAGAGTGGCTTGACTTGGTTTATGATTTCTTTGTGTAGTTTTCTTCTCCCAACTTTCTGGATTTCCTTTTTGAGAACTGATGGCATTGTTTTGTCTTTTGTTTTGTTCGTCAGAACTACTACGCAGTTTCTCAAGGAGAATTATATTTGAAGTAATGCATCCATTATTTATTTTCGCGGAGAAGTGTTTTCTGCATCATCTTACCATTTTTCAGGTTCACTTCGTTCTCCACCAGTCTTTCTCCTCTCGCCTACTCAGGTCGGAAAAAATCTAAAATTATAATTAAGCTCAAGTTATTCAACTTTCTCGATCATGCTTTCCCCTTTATTGCCCATACGCAAACAGACTAATTACGTAATTCCTGGAGGGGCTAATGGAATTAAAGGATTGAGCAAACGAGTCCCACTGAAGTGGCCAGTTGGCGAAGAGGTCCCTAATAATTTTCAAAATTTACGTAAATGTATTAGGTACAGGGGTAAGTGTTTCATTAGGTGTTCAAAAATATGTCTAATTTCCTAAAATTGTACTTATTACAGAACTACGTGTACCACTTGAAACAGTTTTTCCTAGTGTAAGCGTAAGTACGGAAATTAATTTGAGTAGTGTAACAAAGAGAAGTACCCTCTTATCGTCGGCCGTCTTTTCTAAGAATGCAGCTTACCTGACTGTTATCAGACTACTTGTTTGTCATACAAATGGCAATTTTCAAAACATATAACAATATTTATAATGACCAAGCAAGGGCGTATCTTATGAATCTCGGAATATGCAATTCAGCTGGAGATGGGTGCCTAAAGTCGGATCAATATCATATGTAGCGTCCATATCCACATGCTTTACTTCTACAATTTAACGTGACTTTCATAAAAATCCTATTTTCAGGCTAAAGTCATATAGCCATTTTTACGTACATATCAATAAACATATTAAAATGAAACGCGCCAGCTGCTACAGAAGCACGTTTACACTGCAAAACTAGATTTGAAAGGAAATTCCCCGAATTTTTAGCCTGCGTAGAGTGAACTTGTCAAATTTTCAAAGACTGATAAAAAGAAATGTCATGCATTGAAAACCTCCCTTTAATTTCAGCGAAAATATTTTTTAATAAGCTGCTTTAATACTTTTTCGATGTACTGAAAAAGGAATGGCAATTTTTCGCACGCTCAAGCTGTAATCAGTTCCATTTTTTGCCTTGGCAGGAGCAAAACATAAGTTTGAAAGTGCATAGGTAACCAATTGGTAATGCAGTTCAAGGAGAAACGAGCTCGGGCTGAAAAAATCACCCATGCAAACTAACTGGGAAGGTCAAAGAAAGCAATAATGCAATACTTACAAATACGTCAAAGTACCGTCAAAACTACGTCTATAAAATTCGCAGCAGAGGCAGACCCTACCACAATTTTCCTTCACGCTGCAACTACACACTACAATTCCCTTTGTAGTTGCTACTCCCTTTTTGGGTACATTTATAATAAGAGTTAGTAGAACTTGGCAATTTGGCATTACTCGTCGATTCATCGAAATATCCTTTTCTATGTGCTTTGATTTTCTCGATTACCAAAGATGAAAAGGAAACGAAAAGAATCTGTCAACAAAACGAGGCAAGCTCTGAAAAGCTGACAACAAGTGATATTTGAAAAGGAGGAATTTGTAAGGAATTTAATGAGAAATAGGATATGCAATCGGAATAATCGGATTTTCCTTTGGCTATTTCGCTGCTTCTGTTACAAGGAGGTGTGTAAGCAGGTATTATAGATTATTTGCCAGCTGGCAGTCTCGATTATGTAACATTTTTATGAAGCTTGAGTGATGAGCCCAGACGGCAAATTGGTTACGTATTTCATGTAAGAAAATTTAAATAAAGTTAATTTCAAACTGAGAGTTTTGCTCGATTGCTAATTATTTTGGTTCAGCGAGTTCCCAACTTATGGAAAGTTTCTCCGAGATTGGAAAATGACATTAGTACGAAGAAGAAAATGCAATTAAAATCTGTTTTCTATATATGGCGCTGCTAGTGAACTCAGATTTCAGAGGAAAATGGAATTTGAAGGAAATTTTTGTCCTGCCTGGAGAGTGGCATTTAGATAGGTATTTAATTCAATATTGCAAGTGGGCGCAGCATGGCTCGTAGGATCAAAAGTTATTTTTGTTTGCAGATCTGCTCACGCATGAAATAAATTCTATGACAAAACAGATAGCCTCTGGTAGCGAATATACACAATTGTAATTGTAAATGCTGAAAGGAGTCAAATGTCGACGGAAGTGCAAAGTTCCTAGAATACAATGAAATATCGAGTTACTCATTTTACCCGCAGTACCTGAACTTGAAATGTGTGATTGATATACTGCTGCAAAATTACGCGGAGGAAGAATATCCAAAAACTAAAGCCGCCCATCCTTTTAGCGAGTAGTGAGCGTCCATTAAATTAATTTAAGATCCGTCCGTAGATATCCCCGCAACTTATTAAATTACTGAAACGTAAAGAGCTAGAATATCACTTAACACCCCTTCCGCACTTGAATTCCAGTAAATTGCAACTGCGAACTTACCGAAAAAAGCTGTTCCTCCGCTATAGTATCACTTTTTGCATCGCAATTTGATCTGAGAGCAAACAAACTGGAAGTAGATCGAACTACATCCACTTCAGCGAATCTCAACAATCTTTCTCTTCGCTTTCATTCAGGCGAGCCAATGACGCAGCCTCTTTTTAGTTGTATTCCCATCTTCCACAGTTTCAATCTACCATTTTTTTAAAAATTGTAATATTCTTGTAGGCATTTATATAATGAACATTGTGTAAGGAATACCGTCATGATGGATTACATAACGACCTTCTCCAATAAAAAAACACAGAAGCCTAGTTTTTTTTTCATTTTTACAGTTTTGAGGTCACAGAAAATGATAATATCTACGTGTAGGTACATAATATGAGACTGGAAATTTTCCATTGTTCTCGCTTATACTTTAGACTCCCGAAAAAAGGAAACAAAAGAAAAATGGATCATAACTACTCAACGAAAAAATTTACATATAAATATATCGACTTCCCGCTTCCTTCTCCATTTTCTCTTGTTTAATTTTCTAACAAGATGCTGATGACATCGGAGCTTTAGTTTGGGTTTATTCATCTGAAGTTTTTAGGTGCTTGGCTCGATGTTTACAGAAAATATGTTTTATTTACAAATAGAGATTCACCTTTCCCCCTCACTACTCTAACTCTACTAACTGAGTGACATCAATTTCGCAACAACGAAAGTCTTCAGCACAGCGCTCAGTGAAGTGAAATAGAAAAACATTTTTTTACGTAACCATTCTCATTCTTCTGTACAGACTTTATTTTTCTAGAGACTTCTAGAAGGCTTCTGGTTCTGATTTTGTGATTTGATTTGATAACCGACTTATTTTTTAGTGTCGCGTTTCAATTCACTATCTGACATACGACACGACTTTGCACTATAGCTCTATAGACACAATAGTGGCGCAGACAAAATATTTTATTTAGAGCTCGTCTTAAAAAGCGACAAGACAGGAAGAAGAAG
>JAHZND010001516.1:0-39143 GCA_027744115.1 Acrocyrtus sp. NNG-2020 | reverse complement strand
GCTTTTTGCATCCCACATCATACTAGAAGTAATGAAGTTTATTTTTTCCGCTACAGAATATTATCCCAAAGAGAGGAAACGCTCATGCAACTATTTACTTTCCCTTTTTTAAAAAAAAAGTCCACCCTAGCCCTGCTAAAAATAAAAATTTCTCGTCTCTATTTGCACGTGGATCTTTTTCGACCAGAATGGCAGTCGGAAGTGGAAGGGATAAAAAAATGAAGCATTTTCTAGCCATGTTTTTAGTGCTTCGTGCCTCCATCAAAACTAAAACTGTCGCATTATTTTTGTTTTACGCAGGGAGAAAGGCGATGATGGAATAGCTGTTGACACTCGTTTTTTTACGTAAGACATAGCGCAAATCCCGCTAAATGCCCTTAAATGAAAACTATTTAGCTACCAACATCAAGCGACAACTGTCATCCAAATCGGATCCGATTTTATTGTGAGAAAATAAATACTGTGGGAGTGAGTGATGGGCTATCATCATGACATCATCATTCTCTATATATATCCCTCATCGTTTTCAAACATCATTATGTCTTGTCTCCTCTGGTATGAGAAACTGGAGGATATCCTATTACAGCTGAAAAAAACTTACAGATATAACGAGAAAGGAAATCTGACGTAAAATCTAATATGACACAGTACACCCTTCAAGTTTTTGCCAAGAAAAGTAAACACTTTTTTGACAAATGAGAATGGGACTTGCAATCAGTTCACAACTGCGAAGGAAGTCTACTGCTCTTCTCTTCCGCCACGGGTTTTTCTCTCCCTCTCATCCCAAAACACAGACTTCCTCACTGCAGCAAAACTATAGCAGACAAAATTAACTGTCTTCGCTTTTCTCTCCCTCCCTCTCTCTCATATCGCCAGTGCATATTTCCATACCTCCACTACAATTCCTTCGCACGACTGGTGCGGCAGTGAGCTCGTCATCAACACCACTATAATTAGTAGGGATAAACTAGCCCGAACAAGTTTTTCATGCTGGGCTTGGATGAAATGACATCGCATGACCCACACGCGGTCTCTCCCGTCGTAATTTTACATTAATCTTTCACTCTTTACGAGTTCCAGAGTGTATTTACAGTAAACATAAACATTTTCGTTGACAATTTCGTTTTCTGCGGTGATACAGCCCAACACACTGCAGAAATCTGCTAGTATTTTTTTTCTAGTATTTTTTTTATATATAGTAACTAACCCAGAGTGAATATATTTCATTTTCAGTATGTTGGTTCGTGCCAACAGAAAAAAATATATATTATTTCTCCTCAGCAGAAAGAAAGCGACCCTCTGCTACTGTGCACATGGACACAACTGTCGACGCCATCTCCATCGCCAACATCGCCAACATCGCCAACATCGGAACATTTTTTTTGCTAGATCCCACTCACATCTTCATTGTTATACATTATGTATTCTCATTTCACATTCCATTCCACGTCAACTCAGCCTTCTCCCTCTTCCTCTCCAGTTACGATTTAGGTGAAATTATACAACATTGGAGGGGATTGTTGTTGACTGCTGCAGAGTCGTTCCTCATTTTCTCCAAATGTTCATCATAGTCGGAGCCTATCATATTATATAATACCATATTCATTTCAGATTTACACTGTCTACACAAAAAATTCAACTCTCCCGCTTTTCCTGGAATTCCGAACGGAGTATATAAAAGTAAAACTAGCAGATGAGAAAGATCATGAACTCATTTTCCACTCTCTCGCAACAGCCTCCTCCCCAAAACGGAGGAAAGTCAGTTACATATTCAAAAAAAAATAGTTGAGCAGAAGTATTTTGATAGGAATTTGAACAAAAAAAAGTTTTTTCCTCTGGAAGTCTGGAATGAGAGCCTTTCTGCTACTGCGTGGCATGTCTATGAGACTTCGACTCCGGAGCAAAATAAGGTAGAAAAAAATAGAGATGAGAGAAAAAGGTAAAAGACTACACACTAGGCAGAGGAGCAGCTGTAGAGAAATTATTGTCATGAGTAATTATAGCATTCCCTATTATTACATTATTAGGAGAGGGACAGGGAAAACAATGAGGCCCGTATTATAACTAATCCCGGTCCAAATAATGCTTTTGTTCCAACGAGAGAGGGAGAGTGAAGGGAGTCTCAACTAATAAACACTTGAATGGAGGGGGACTACGGGAAGTATGCACGCATTTATTTATTATAATGAGAATGAGAGTGTACACCTAAGTGGAAACAAAACAAGTTGTACGAAACGGCGGAAATTGCAATGACATTTGGGAAAACAAATGTGTTTCTGGTATTGTTGTGTATAATGGAAAATTTCGGAATAATTATGATGAGGGAACTCTGCAGAAATAAAAAAGGTGAGAAAAGGGAACTACTACAGCAAAAGCGCTAGATCGAGATGAACGGGAAGAGAAAAAGGAACAAACATTCCGAGCAAGGGAAGGTAATGTCAGTCAATCAGCGGAACTCTCTCGCCGCCTGCACAATGACACCTATGTAATAATAATAACACATTCCGGAGGAAAAACCGACTCTGTTTTTTGATCATCATGATGACTATGACGATGACGGTTTCTGGTTGTGTGGTTGGAGTGAAATGCGGTGCAATAACCCATTTCCACTTTTCTCCCTTGCTTCATTTCGATTACATTTATTACACAAAAAAAGATATACAGCGGCTAGAGAGAGAGACAACACAAATGGGGAAATTATGGGAGCTACACAAGGCACCGCAAAAGAAACGTCACAGAATTATATGCTTCCTCTATTATTTGCTCGCATCTTTCACGTAGCAAAAAAGCTCTGGAGTTGTGAGGGAATAGGAAGAACTAGGTAGAAAATAAAGAACAAAGGCAAGCTGGCAAGTAGTATAATTGCACACATATAAGAAATTCCACTCGTTCTAGCCATTCAACCAATCCTGAGAAAATAAAAAAAATGCATTTTTTTGCTTGGATCGCTAGACTGTAGATTGCAATAGGATGTGAAAATTGCGACGAGTTTGTTATACTTTCTCCTTAAATGTGGTGATTTTTAAGTGAGCTTGCTTATTTATTTTTTGCCAGTGCGATAAAGCACAAGAGACAATTAACTGACGAGACAGATCTGGTGAAAAAAAATACTGCAACAACTATGATCTATGATGAAAGATAGATTTTTATGCGAGAATATGGTGACTATATGGAACAACCACACACACAAACTTCAAACAAAAAACGCAGAAGTAAATAATGTCAAGCAGTTGTGACAAAAATTAACGGGTATGAGAGCGAGGTGGTAAAAAAAGTGTAAAATTATTTTTTAAAGGAAATCCTCCGTACCTTNGAGCGAGGTGGTAAAAAAAGTGTAAAATTATTTTTTAAAGGAAATCCTCCGTACCTTTTCGTCGTAGAATCCGTAGTCGTCTTCAGTTCTTGTTTGGCCCAGCAGTCTATCTGTCTCTTGATCTGTGTCGGCATCTGTTAAATTAGAAAATGCAAAAATTACTTCGGAATACTTTATGGAAGCTGGAAACCAAGCTTTAACATTACCCCCACATCATTTATAACAACAAAGGATAGAAATGTTTACCTTCACTTTCGATCTATTGTTAAACGTTCAGCATTGCAATTTAATAAAAACTTATCGACGTCGAAAATTTAAAAATTTTCAACTTCAAGATTTTGACACAAAGTGTTACATGGGTCATTAAAAATCTTCGTGTCCATGCATTAGCAGCAAAAAAATTAGCTGTGTGCTTTCAGTCTCGTAGTGTTCAATAAAGTAAGCAATTTTGCTGAAGAAAATTATGTAATTACTCCACCCTCCCGTACAATTTGGGACACCCACTTTGAGCAAACTTTATTTTTACGTCCATCTCCTCATCTTCATCTCCATTAAACGAAGCCAAAAATGCCACAGAAATTATTCAAGTCATAAACAAAGTTTTCCAACAAATCAACTTTTCCTCTCGGCACTACCAACTTTTCGTCAACATTGGAATATATTGAAGTTTGTTTGATGTTCTCAGCCCTAGTGACGATCATGATGATGATGGTGGTAGAGATATGATGGTAGAAAGTAGCGGTTTTACATGAAGCGAAAAATGTCTAGCATGCACGATATATCTTTTTTTTACGCATGGCTCCCCTCCCATATTAGCGACTGCGACAATCCCAGCCCCTGGTACAAATCACAATGCCCATTTTTTATTATACTTTTCATTAACACCAAGCAAAAACACATTTTCCCTTAGTGTGTGTACAAATGTTGCAAATAAATAGTTTCGCTCAATTTCCCACTCACTCAAAACTTCTCATTTAATGCTGTCCAACAAACTGAAATGAACCAAGTTAGCTATGCTGCACCCATAAAAAAGATTTTTTTTCTATGTAGGCATGCATATAAAATTATGTGCTCACAACCAACGAACCAACTTTATTTTTTTTGCAAAAGGGAATGAGAGGACATAGACCTCTCGTTCTTCTATAAATGCTCGGAAAGACATATAAAAGGACGTTATTCGGATCACAACCACCACTACCATCATCATCGTACCACTACTACACTCCGTACAATTATGAAGGACAAATTTTTTGAGCGTTATACCCTCCTCATATAAAAAACTCTTTTTTTTATATTTTTCTCCAGTGACTGCAACTGGCATGTTTAAAGGTATAAAAAGAGCGCTCCGCACAGCACAACCATCATCATCATATCATCAGCTCTCCCACAATTTTCAAAGAGGAAAAGTATTTTTTTTCGGCTGAAATAATATGCTGGGAGGAGGTCTCTAATATTTTTTCCGTGTGTCTGTCTATTTATATACCTACGTTCTATTGACAACTAGCGTCATTCCCCATTCCCACATTTAACTCTATTAGAAAAGCGTAATAGAACATATATCCAGCGAGTAATCTAAGCTTTTACTAGCATTTAATCCGAGAAAGGAAAAAAAAGGTATTGGTGCGTGACGAAGACTCGTTCGCCCAACAAGGACCTGCACTTATTGCGAATAATGAGCGTTGTGCCTATCTACTCGGTGAGCAGCAGAGAAAAAAATATATAAATTTCTCGCACAAAAAAAAATCCCTACGAGCTAGCAGTTTGCTGGTGACCCGTGTGGGAGAGACCTCACCTAACCGGCTGAGATTTTCAGATTGTTCACTCACACAGCCGACAAGCTCACACATGCGATATATAGCATTTGAGCATCATTACTGATTCCATAATGGTACGTTAACTACACAAAAATGTTTCCATTTTTTTTCTCCTTTCGAGGAACAATACAAGAAAAATAGGGAGAGGGAGAGGAGAGGGAAAATGATACAATCTGTTTTTTTTACTCCAATGTGTGCAGATTGGTTGAGGAGAAAGGTAAGTGAAAGTGGAATTCCTGTGAAGTTGACGATGACGGCTAGAGACCTTGCCCGGTTTGTAGGAGGGAAGGGCGAGATAGACTTTAGGAAGGGATTTTGAAAAGGTCTGTGAGCAATTTATGGCTATTACAACGATTACAATGGTATGTGACTGTTATGCTAGAAGGAAAAAGAATGAAAGGGAAAGTCTATCGTCATTGTTCACGGTTCGTAGGAGTAGCCAAGTGACAAAACTCCCTGCTACCTTTTTTTTCCTTTACGGCCAAAATAAAATCGCTGTAAATATACTGCTATTGGTAATAAAGAAATGTAGAGGTGGGAACGGACCATGACGGAACGTGTGCCCATTCTCCTCTCTCATTGAAAAAATAAAACGGACTTTGAAACTCACACTGTATGAATCAAGTTGTTCATTCAATTCAACAATTGCACCACTTTTTTTTTCTTGGTCGCGAAATCGCAAAACCCTTTTCAGAGAAAAAAAACCTTTTTTCCTAAAAAAAGTACCCTTCTTGCTGTAATACGAGAAGCCTATCCCCTCAGACTTTAAATACATGCAAAGAAAAAGCAAAGTGAAAAAGGGAGAAACTTTACACATGTACACTAGTATCCTTTTTTTTCAAAAAAAAGATACCGCCAACCAAAGCAATTTTCTTAGTAGCCACTAATCCTAGGATGAAGATCCTAATTCCTATAAATTCCTATATATTTGTCTTCTCTGTTGCTGGCGAAATCAATTCCTTTGAGAAAATACATTTCTTGTGCTCTACTACTATTTTTTTCCTTGTCCGCGAATAACTAGTGTTAACAGTATATGTCTACTTTTAGCAGTGCCGTTCTTTTTTCACTTCATATACTTTTTCTCCCATCTTATTACTTTCCCACTCTCATCCTCCCATGGCATGCAACAATAACACAATTTTCCTTACTTTCCCCATCCGATTTTCTGTTTTCTCCTTCTTGTCAAAGTACGCAAGATATAAAAAAGTATAACACAATCACAATCTCTTCTCTCTCTTTCCTTTTTTTATTTCTTTTGTGAAATTCTATTGAAATCTGCAGCTGTGTGTGTGGATATATACACGCCATTCTCTCTATTATTATGGTAGCTTGTCCAGTCGCTGGCTACTTGAAAATTGCTTCTTTTTTTCTTTCTTTTGTGAAATTCTATTGAAATCTGCAGCTGTGTGTGTGGATATATACACGCCATTCTCTCTATTATTATGGTAGCTTGTCCAGTCGCTGGCTACTTGAAAATTGCTTCCTCTAAAGGCAGTAAATTCCCTTAAATTGTGGCCAACGAGTTTTTTTCAGATCAAGATAGGGAAAGAAGAAGTACGCCAAAAAAAGGAAAATACTTGTACTACTGTGAGGCTACATTTTGCTTATACCTAGTTTATGGTATTATTATGTTATTTTTTGTTGATAACAGAGAAGAAAAGAGGAATAACAGCATTTTCTCTCTCTTTTACTCCTTCATGATAGTCTCCAGTATTATTGGCTTGTAAGGCAGGCGTTAGAAAAAAAACCGAGTGAGTAGTGAAGGTACTATAAGTTGTAGTGTACAGCCATAGCATGTGCACATCTCTTCCCAGAGCAGTACTATTAGCATCATCACATCACATCACTACACTCCTTTTTCTTCCTCGACCCATTCAGATTTTTTGTTTTCTTCCTTTTTCTTCCCATGAAGGTTATTTCTTCTGTTTTAAGTAGCTGCTAGCCCAAACTAAGAAGCTTTACTATTTGATTTCACTTCTTTTTTTTAGTTATTGCTCTCACCATTTCCATTTCCGTGCACAAAACTCATTCTGATGATCATCCTCTTCACAACCTAACAACAACCGCAATGCAATGTTGATGTTGATGCTGTGCTGACGGAGCAGAATGGATTCTTTAAGCTGCAGCCTTGTTTTCCTTTCAAGCTAGCTGAAGCAAAAGCCGTATTTACTTCTCTCTGTTTTCTTTTCCTTCAGTTATCCTATACTCCCTACTCCTCTTTCCAGCCAAACCATAAAAAAAACTTTTTATTTTCAGTCGAGAACTGAATTAATAGGGATGCCACTAAGAAAAGGCTTTGGCAGAAGTTTTGAAATAATTTTTTTAACCTTTAAAAGGAAAAAAAGAAGAAGCTCACTCCATTTCACTTTTAAAGGCTGACATTTGCAAAAAAATATAAAGTTAGAGCGGCGGAAAGCGTTATATGATACGATGAGCATGTTGTTGTCACAATCTAGCGCTTTCTCATCGCAGCATTGATTTGCTGGGCTGAAAAGAAAAAAATGTCTAGAGTGGAATGCAATTTTCCACGAGCAGACATTGTCATTGTATACACTAGTAAATGGTGAGTGGTGTGGTGTGTAGCAATATTTGTACAACTCTGACTGGAAAAAAAAGTTTGCTCGCGCCTGCCTTCAGCCAGCATATATAAACAATTGAGCACAACAGAAAAGAAAATCTTGAAGGATACACCAAGGAACCTTCCGTAATCCGGAACCCATTATACTCAATTTTCAATTTTTCCTATGTGACATGACATTACAAAAGGTATTTTCTTTCTCCAGAGAGAAAGTCTTTCTCGGAGCGAAATACTGTCCGGGAATGTAACACTACTGAAAGGTTACTGCTGGGAAGAAAAAAAAAGCTTTAAAAAAAGAATGATATATCCTTAGTAGGTGTGGTGGGAGTTTGAGAATGAAGAAGAAAGAGAAAAAAAATTTCCGATGCTGCACATACACTCGATAACTTCCCTCAACTTTTTTTTACCACAACCACCTTCATCATCATCCTCATCATCCATCCGTCGGGGGGAATGAAAAGGGGAAAAAATCGGTAGCAGTGAAAAATAGATTTTTTGTGTTCAATGTCTACAGAGCTGACACGCTATAATAAACCTATCCGTATATATAAATATGTAGCGCCACCACTATAAAAATTCAAATAGAAGCGAGCAATCTCTGAAAGTGGGAGTAGCTCCCTACTCCACAATCTAAAGAGTAGGAGAGCATTGACAATGGAGGAGCCAAGTAAAAAAAGGGAGAACTGAAAAGGCCATCCAGAGATATTTATCCCTGTAGGCAGAGACCAATAAATCTTTCACTAAGTGTTACACGTAGCATTATGATCTGGAAAGACCTTTTCCAAATGAAATAATTGTCATCCAGTTAAGCTATACCGTACACGTAGGTACGCAATACTAAGAAAAAAAGACACTGGAGCTGTGTAGTTCCCCCCTTCCTCACTTAAAAAAAAGATACATACCTACCTACATACAGATATAGCGCCAGTATGGTGTATGGTGAGTGGTGAATATTATTTAAGCTTTTGGACATTTTCAGCCCATTTTCATTTTCTGTTCTGCAATATGTCCTTCCTTCCTGTGCTGTTCTTTTGCACTTGAGTTATACTCCATAAAATAGTTGGAGCACATCAGCATAACACCCATGATAAGCTCATTTTTCCTCGGCTACACACACGCAAAAGAATAAATAACGGGGTAGGAGAAAGTGTATCGTCACAAGACGAAGTGCCACCTGACTCACAATCTACACACAAAATATATGATTGGCCAACACTTTCTGTTTTCCACTATTTTTTCTCACAGTAAATAAAAAAAAGTTAGTAGAAGAATGAACAGGAGAAAAAAAAGAAAGAGCATGCTATTGGAATTACAATCTACCCCAGGTCCTTTTTGTTATTTCATGAGAATAAAATATGCTTTGTTAGCAGCACATATATAAAACTTATACTATTTTTTTACAATACATTATATTTTCTTCAAGCTTACCGTCATCCGGTGTTTCGTCGTATCGCAGTTTCCTCAGCAGTGGGTCCTTCACTCCACCACCGCCGCCACTAGATCGATGGTGGTGGTAGCTCGTCCCTTGCCTGTCGACATATTAAGCAGAAACAACTCTCTTACTTATTCCTGCACCATTTCTCTAATACGCAATATTACACTAGCTGACTACTACAAGATTGAGAAAAATGAATCATTTCTTTTCTTCCATTCCATAACCCCTGGAAAAAAAATATTTCCTATCCTGAAGGTTTTGACGAGCAGATTGTTACTTCGCTTCTACACAATATTACTCTTTGCATTTCATCTTCCCTCTACATTTTCCAAAAGAAAAAAAAGATTTTTTTTGCTAATGGCAATGATATGAAAGAATAATAATATGCTATGTATTATATTTCACTTCTTCTTCAGTCACGGTAGAAGTGTACGCCTTTTCGCTCTAATCATAGAAATCTGCTATTCTAGGAAAAAACCATTCTTTACATTTTTTTGTTGCACTTTCACAATGTGCTGTGCTTGCTGCTTTATCAGGTTGTAAAAAAAGTAAAAAAAAAGAAAAATAGAATCTTCCCCTTCGTTTCTCATTTTTTTTCTACTAAAACGAAAAAAAGGATTTATTCACATCAGCCCTGCCCCTGCCAGTAACAATATTCCTTTTTTTCCTGTTTCTTTCTTTATCCATTTCCAAGTAAAAAAGTGGGACTGTTGTCAGCCTTAGGCTACCTGTAGAGCTTTCCTGTCACTTTCCCTCTGTCTTTCCACAGCAGAAAGAGAAATGACATAAAAAAGAGAACATAAGGAAGATAATAAAGAATTCATGGGAACTAAGAACATCGCCACTTTTACAATAAGGATGATGACATCTCTCTCTCCCTCTTTTGCATACATTTTTTTTCCTTACTCATTCTCATTCTTTTTTGGAAGGAAAGTAAAAAAGTGGATATAAAAAACGCTGTCCTACAAAAACATTTTTTGTAGTGTAGGAATATAAAAGGAGGCTGACTTCATTTTTTTAAAGTATTATTTCGGGGAAAAATATTTACAACTTTTTGCTGTACTGCGAAAATAAGTGTAATCAAAGTTGACACTATTATTTTTACCTGTCGTATCTGCTTTATGTCTACCTCCTTTTTTTGCGCGTAAGCGTAAGCCTGCTATGAAATATTTTCGCGTTTAATTTTGTTTTTTTGCGAGTTAAGTAAGGAAAGAGGCATACCGTGGCACCCATACGGGGGATGTGTCAGAGTTATGAGGATCAGCATGGGACTGTTGAGAGGCTGACGTGAGAGGACTTGGTCTTGACGTCTGGTCGACATGAGACGAAGTTGGCTGCTGTCTTGGGAGTGTCTTGGTTCGTTGAATGGCTTCCTTTATGTCTTGTATCGCTGCCGCAACCGAGCTGGAAGATGAGGACGAGTCAGGAGATATACCGGATGGGTTAGTGGAATCACCAATGGCGGAGTTGGAGGTGCCTGAGACGGCACTGTTGGATATTCTACTAGGCAGTCCTGAAACAGTTGGAATGTTGATTGGAGCGGCTTTCGAGGCAGTCGTTGACGCTGTTGAAGGAGCGAGGGAGGAAGACGAAGAACGATGGTTTGCACCAACCTGAGTTACCATTGAACTAGGTGCAGGAGATGGAGGGGGAGTTGGTCCTGCAGGAAGAAAAATTATGAGAGAGATGAGAAAAATGACACGGATATAATATATTTTTTTGCATTATTTCCTTCTGCTTTTTGCATAAAAAAATCATCTCAGCTAGTATGAGTTCTGGGGAAAACACTTGAGTGCTTATGGACAAATTGGCACGTCTGCCTACGCACAAACTTGGTGTGCTTACAGAAATTAGGGAGAATGGAACGGAGTTGAGTGTTGTGTAGGATGTGTGCTGATGACAACTGCGAACGTGAGATGATTGCATATGTACCTGGCTGATAACTTTCGTCGGATGTTACTCTATTTCCTGTGCTTCCGCTTGAGAATTGACATGGGAAGTGAGCAAAATGAGAAACGAAGTTCTAATGTGCGCATTTTATTCTCCGCGCCTACAAAGCTTGGTACTTGTGTTGGAAAACGTGATTTTCAGTGTGGACACACAAGGGAGGCATTTCCATCTCGGGGTAATAAGGGAAATGTATAGCGGCAATAATGGCACTATAGAAAAGACATATTTTTAATTTAATGACTTACTCATCGGATCCAGTGCTTCCAGCTCAATATCGATTGAATCGAAATTGGTCGCTTCTTGTCCCTTCTCTGGAGCGCCTCCGGAGGATGGAGTGTTTTGTAGGCTATTAGACGAGACAAGAGGCAGTGCGGGGTCTCCAGTGCAATTCCCATTAGGCGTGGGGAGCTGCTGCTGCTGATTATAGCAGGACCCTTGACCGGTCCCAGTACTACTAGCTCCAGCACCACCCCCACTCAAAGTGCTTACATCTGGACATGAAGATACATTCAATTGGGATGCCAGTCCATTCCCATTAGCGGTGACGCAGCTGCTCCCGCCATTATTACTATTGCTGTTATTCATGGAGGGGATGCTGGTAACACTCCCAGAGTTGTTATTGTTGGCGGAATTACTCCCCTCCGTCACGTCATCCACAGACATTATCGAATTATTATGAGTATTACTACTGCTATGATGATGCTGATGGTGCTGTTGTTGCAGCTGCATTTTCTGATTTTGTTGTGAAGCTCGCATTTTGATTTCCTTCTCAATCTCAGAGATCTGCTTTTTCATCAGCAGAAGAGTGGGATTGGACTCGGACGGGATTTTTGCATTACTTGTGGAAGAGGCGGTGGAAGGAGAGAGTGGAGGATGTTGTGAGGAAGCCTGTTGTGGAATGGGGAGGGACGAGTTACCCGAAGATGACAGTGACACCGCCGGGGATGATGCTGCAGCAGCTCCTTCTTGTTCAGTTCGAAAGCAGGCAAGTTCATCTTCAGTCAATCCCTTCTCTGTTGGGGAACTCCTCCACCTAAGCGACCGCCACCGCAAGATACGCTATTCCCGTGAGGATTTGAAGAATTACTGTTATTAGCTAACAAAAGGCCTTGTTGTTGCTGTTGTTGGTGCTGGTGTCCTCCAGTTCTCTTAAGGTCATTGTTTAATTGCTCAGAGCTGGGGATGATCTCTTCAGTATCAGAGACATTTCCTGAGGACAAACCATCCTCCACAGTGGGCATACTAACGCCCACACGGCTTGATGAGTGCAGGGAAGCTTCATAGTCAAGTGAGATCTCACTCTCCAGCTCATTCGAGTCACAGTCTGTTGTTTCCGGAGAGAGAGTGAAATTCCGACTCAGACCCACCTAAAGCAATTACACGAGGAAAAGCTCATTAATGATTAATTACGTTGAGTGATAGTGCATAAAACGCTCGCTCCTGCTCCGCGTTATTACTCCCTCCAGTCTCCTCTCCATTGTCCATTCAAAAAATGAAGAGGATCAGCTCACCGCCACTCCTCACCAAAATATAAAAATGCATATACAAAAACTCCCCTCGCATTTGTTAAATTAATCACTTCAAAAAAAGAGAAAAAAAGTGCTGAAATTAATTGCACTAAAACAATAAGCGAAAAAATACCCAGCTTGATCGCCATTTCACATGCCACATACAAAAAGAAAGCATACATTTTCAAGACACCAACGAAGCTGCACAGTGCCTAAGTATATCATGCATTCATCTTAAACTCTCCGCTCGTTTTGGATTAGCATTAAAAAGGGAGAATGAGAACGTCCGTGACTGTTTGCCTGGCAGAGTTGTTGTGCTAGCCAAGCCCGGAAATAAAACGGCAATAAAAACAAATGTGAATGTCCATTTAGGATATATTTAAACATGAAACAGATGGAGTCCGCAGATTAAATAGGAAAAAAGTTCATCATGCTGGTGGTAGCGATGATAATCATCGTGATCATCATCATCCTCTCCTGATTACTTACAATTACAATAGGAGTGTGAACACTGAAAAAAGGATTCCAGCAAACTCAGAAAAATAAATGTATAACGATGATGATGACGCTCTCACTCTTCCTCTCTCCACGCTACCGCTACCACCACCACTACCACCAACTTTTAGAGACTGAGCTCCACCATCAATTTTTTTTCCTTTTCTACAAACGCAAAACGTAGTTAATTACATCAGAGAGGGAATGAGAGAACACATTCGCTTTACAAACACAGATACTTCTACTCCGTGTCCCTATTTTCCACTGTGCCCAGTAATATTGCAGTCACAATCACGCTTAATTTCCTCCGAGTAGCTTTCCACATCTCTCCTGAGCATACTACGTGCTATATATCCGGCTTTTGTTGGCCAACAAAATAAATTCTGAAATTGTTTTTGAGATGGCGATGAATGGAAAAGGGAAACCAGGCGAGGCAACGAAAAACTCTACAAGCTGTACATATTATGGAGATGCCGAGACATGTGAAGTGGGTTTGTGTGTGAATAAGTGAAAACAATATTGGCAATTGTTTTTACAAAGCAAGAAAGTGTAAATAATAAAATGGGTGTCTTTTGCAAGCAAGCCCTATGAGATTCAGGGGAGAATGGATGGCTATTTTTGGCGAAGTGGGTAAATGAGGAAAACATGGTGGCAGCGGTAGTGGTAATAGTATGTAAATATGCTATTTATCTATTTAGGCGTAAAAAGGCGACGAGGTTTAGCGTAGACAATTATTAAACGAGGATAATAGAACCTCTATTCCGGTGGGACCTTGTGTCGAATAGAAAAAAAAATCGCCAAAAACTTTGTGACGTACAACCTGGAAAAGGAATGGCTCGCTAAAATTCATTTAAATCAACATCGCCTATCCGACAACGCCCACGTATATTTTTCTATCGATAAAATGCTAATATATTTGCTAAAAAAATTGCAAGAATAGAAACTTCTTTTTTTTGTTAAAGTCCAGGAGGGGTAAAAAAAAGTCGAACAAAAAATGGAATCAGTCGATTGGAACACTTGTTCTGTCCATAGCTTCCAAGAATTTTTTTTTAAAAAACAAGAGCAAACAAAAAAAACTCCGGAAAAGTAGACTTTATGAAGGATAACGACCGCTAAAGTAGTCTCCTACCTAGTTATAGGTGGACAAACAAGAGAAGGAATTTTTTTTCTTTGTTGAGTGGAATTGGCTTCCAATTACACAGGTACAGATAGGATTTTTTTTTCGCAGTTGGGTGGTAATAGAACAAACAATGACTTTCATCGGAGGAGAGAAAAAAATCGTTTTTTTCTATGGGGAAACTCCATACTTCGGCTACCAAAAAAACTACTCCGTACCGTACAGCTACCTCCTAGTGACAATAATGTGTATTCAAGCAGAGCCAAAAAAAGCTGGGTGTAGTCTCCTACCTAGTTATAGGTGGACAAACAAGAGAAGGAATTTTTTTTCTTTGTTGATGGAATTGGCTTCCAATTACACAGGTACAGATAGGATTTTTTTTTCGCAGTTGGGTGGTAATAGAACAAACAATGACTTTCATCGGAGAAGAGAAAAAAATCGTTTTTTTTTCTATGGGGAAACTCCATACTTCGGCTACCAAAAAAAAACTCCGTACAGCTACCTCCTAGTGACAATAATGTGTATTCAAGCAGAGCCAAAAAAAGCTGTGGAGGTGGAATGGGAGAATTAAAATGCTATAACTATATTATATGTAAATACAGATAGTATTACCCTCCAGGTCTCTTACTGCTTTTACTCCCAGCTCCCTGTTATTTTAATGGGTATTGGAAGGGGCAAGGAACAGCGAGAAGAGAAAAGTACTCAGTGATCCATGCTGCTTCTTTCTCCCTCCGCGCCCAGCTTTTTCACTCTCTCATTACGTATGCAGACCATTACAGCAACGATAAATTTCGTCAATTGCTTTTCCCACCGCCTTTCTCGCCTTAGCTTTAAGGTAACAAAATGCAATGAAGAGTAGAGAAAGGGAATTCTATGAAAAAATATTTCTGGCTCTTTCTCTCCTCTCTGGTCTTTCCCTAAAAAATCCATTTCCTCTCTGGGGAATTTACAAAAAAAACTTTTTTTTCTCTTTTGCCAATGTGCTGGAGCTGTGTAGAAAGAGAGGGACAAAGTACAATCACACAGTTTTGTAACCCGCTTCCCTTTTTTACCTTGCACAATGGGAATTACACCTTTTAAAAGGAAGAAAATCAGTTGCAAAAAGTGGTGTGAGGAGTGGGAAAAGGGAATAATGAACATAAAATAAGTAAAATAAAAATACTTTCTCGGCTTTTCCAATGAAAAGTCCCACATTGAGGAAACTTGTAGTGAGCCATTTTAACTTTGCAACACACACAGCTTTATTTTCTAGCATGCGGAAACAAAAAATGTAGCTATGCAGGGACAGAAAGAGAGAAAGGGAAAAGAGACCGGGTCCTGATTTTCATTTTTTTAATCTTAAGTTCACTCAGTATGCAGCGGATGCTGGTTGTCGCTGTGTGAATTAGGTGGATTCTTCCAGTGAGAAAAGGATTTTGCTGTGGAATAAGCAGCAGCGGTGTAATAATATAATACGGAAGCAATAATTACATTAGCGAGGGAAGAGGAGAAGCTTCTCTCTCCTCATACAAAACCAAGTTCTTACTCAGCGAACAGAAACTTAATAATAAAACCTGAAACAAAAGTCGTAAAAAAGAAAATATGAATAATTATATGCCTTCTATCAGGGGGAGAGAAGAGAAACTGGGAAGTGAGCACAAAATTGTTACACTCTCTCCAAGAAAACACAAACAACTCATAAAAAACTTTGCAAGTCATGTTCAAAATATAAACTTTTTTGCTTTAATTTGCAAAATAATAAAAACTTGGAAATTAACATAAAAAGAAAGTTTTGCTAAAATACAAAATAATAAAGTATAATTAATTACAGTAGCAGTAAATTATAAAGTTATATAGTTGTCTGAAAACTTATTAATAAATTACGGCAATTAACTGAGCGCATACATAATTTATTATATTTACCTGCAGTCCAACTTCAGTATCACCTAAATTATCCGTTTCCGTGTTGGTTGATGAGCTATCACCATCAATATCATTGTCGTTCAGGTCCCTGGGTGGGTTTTGTGCCCCCTTTTGTCCCGTAATTTGAGGGAGGGTAATTTCCTGGAATGAGATGAGCCGAGGGGATGCCGCATCACCGCCCTCTCCTCCATCCCCGTCGCTGCTTCCGAGGAGGAGCACACCCCTTCTTGCCGGCTTCTTTGGAGATTCCTCAACCGCACTACAACTTTCACCGGCTAGTCTTTGTCCTACATACGAGTTGCCTGTTTGCCTCTTCAGAGTGTAATCTAACTCATCAAAGAGTGGCCCTTGGTTCATGTTCAAAGTGGCTCCGTCCAGGACACTCGAGCAATTTCCGGGAACTCCAGGCAACACACCTGAACCACCAACACTAGTTACGCCACAGGCGCCTCCTCCACTACTACCACCGTTTCCAAAAAACTCTTCTAGTACTTTTCTCGTCTCGGAAAATTCGTACAAATAGTCTGTGGATGAGCTATTCCCTCCAATCCCTATTAAATTATTTCCAACACTTGATCCTCCTCCTCCTCCTGCTCCCGTACTACTTTCCCCGACGTGATGCTTCTGCGAGCTGGCAGATGTGGATGAGGAAGGTACAGAAATTAAACATTGATCATCTCCTTTACTGTCTCCAGTACTGCCTGTCGTTGGCGGTGCTCCTGTGCCACTGGAGTTGGTTCCATGGAGGATTATATTTTGCTGCTGGAGTGACTGATGGTGATCCTCTGTGGGTAAGACTACTGGACCAGAGTCCACCAGCTCTAGTACCATATTGTGGTACATGGGTTTGTGTGGCTGATGCATCTGCTGTTCTCTGTCATCCAAAGGATTTCCACAGAGATTAGTTGTGCTGGATGGATTACATTTTTCTGTCTCTATATTAAGCTGATCAGTCAAAAGTAAGTCACTGGAATGTTCCCGTTCACTGTTGACTAATTGTCCTTGACATAACGTTGAAGAAGGAGGTTGTTCGTCACTGTCGCCACCGCGGAAGTTATGGGTGTTGCTCTCCACCGGTTTCTGCTGCTGCTGCTGCTGCCCGTGCTGGTGGTAGTAATATTGATGATGTGGTTGTGAATGCTGTTGCTGATGCTGCGAGCCTTTCATTATTTGCTCCCGGGGGCATTCATCACTGTTAATAGAATTTTGATGACATGCGGTCGTGCTGCCGGAGGGTCCTAACAGAACGTCTCCTTCTTCCCTCTCCGGTACATTATCACTTCTTGCATCTGCAGCTTCAGACCTTTCCAGACCGGAATCCACCAGGGAGCTGGAGTCTAAGGAACTTGTGACTGGAGTAATTCGTTGAGGGAAGCCGGGCACTCGCGACGGGAAATTGGAGATGCTCTGCGAGGGTGATATTATTCTCGGGCTAATTCTACTTCCATACAAATTCCGACTGCTAGAAGTTGAGCTCACATTTGAGGTGGAGTTTGTGTTGTCCAGAGAGGATGACGACGAAGAGGAGGCGGATGTGGGAACTGCCGGCTTAGTACAATTAGTTTGACTTGGTGACATCAGCGACACAACGTGAGTAACTACCCCGCCTGTGTTTAGTTCTGTGGGGTGGGAGGGTGGAATGCTAGATGTGCCGGTGGGGTTCATTTGCATATCTATATCGACCAGATCCAAATGGGTGGGCATGGGATGAGTGGGCTGTCTCAACCCGTACCTTTTCGGGGATCCTTCATACTCTGCTATTGGAAGTGCTCCAATAAGCCTGTTATTGGGAATACATCCCTTCCCACCGCCCATCATACTCAGAGATATAGGAGTCACGCCAGAGTATTCGTCACTTTCATACCCACTTGGAGTAGTATTTCCCCCTCGAGTTGATGGGGATGGAGACCCTTGAAGTAAAACTGTAGGGGCGGAACTCGCATTCATAGAGCTTCCGGAATGCTCCAAATGCTCTATACTGCTACAACAGTGCATTTCGTTATCAACCCCGCCACCATTATGTAAAAAGTTAACTCCTTGCAAACTATGCTTATTACTATTCCCAGATGAGGGACTCCGCTTCATCCCTTCCTTTCTACTTCGCTCTATACACAAGTTACCTTCGTTTGCTGAACTATTTCTCCTTCCACCCCTGTGGCCACTTTCACCCTTCCAGGCTCCTGCTCCGATGTCATCAAATATAATCTCACCACCTGCATTATTTACCACTGTAGTTTCGTACACGTAAGGCGGTTGCATTGTTCCAGCAGTAGTGGATGGAGTAGCATTCATTATACCCGCATCCGACTCAATCGGCTTTTCAATGGACGTTACCTCCGTGGAAAACACTGTTTCTTTGACAGTTATCGGAGTGGAACCATTTCCAGTGTTGGGGCCACTGCATGTAGGGCTGATATCCGTGGGGCTTAGCAGTTTTGTGTGATCACATCGGGAGTAACCGCACGCATATCTGCTACTCCTTCCATGGCCGTGATGCTGATGTTGCTGTTGTTGCTGATGATGATGATGCTGGTGTTGATGGTGGTGACGGTGACTGCCAGTATGATGATGGTGATGTGCAGATCTTGGAGGAATTGTATTATCTTGATAACCTACTTTTACTCCATGTTTGGGTTCCCACACTGACATTTCTTCACTGTCCACAATATCACCATTTGTGAACGACAGGTGCTGTGTGTTCGGTGACTTTTTCCTAATATGCTTAGCCCCTGCGGAGCTACTTGAGGAAGCCGTGATTGACATTGATGAGTCAGCCATCATCTCCGTTGAGGAGGACGTGGACGATGACCCTCTCAATCGTCTTCCTGCTCGAATCCTATTTTGGGAGTAGATTTCTCTACCCCCTGCAATCTCTATCCGGGAGTCACGTAAGCAACCCTCTCCATTTCCGGAGTTTCTCGTAGAAGAAGAATGCTCACTGTTATAAGCACAAGCACCATTTGAAGCGGCTGTCAAACTTCGACTACTTCTCGTCGTACTGAATCCGTCGTCGTAGTGGTGATGATGGTCATCTAACGGCTCACATTCCATTCCGGAGCCGAGAGACAAAGTGGAATAGGACTTGGTCGGGCCTCCTCCGCCTCCAACTCCAACGCAGTTAGTTTCTCTAGGGGATTTACTGTAGCGGTGGGAGGACGATGACGACTTGTTACCAACTGCTGCTGGGGATATTGGCTCGCAGGACGAGCTCTCTGTCATGTGCGTCAGTTTTTTACTAGATCGGTGATGATGATGAGCACGTTCCGTAGTGCTGCTGTGATGATGATGGTGGTGATGATGATGAGAAGAGCGACTGTGATGTCGACTACTTTGACCCTGGGCGTTACTTCCAGATGACGAGGTGGGACAGCCTCCTCCTGTAGATATTAAGTGTGCTGCAGCTGTCGCTGCTTCGTGTCGCGAGTTTCTGCTGCTAATAGAATTCTTAGAGCGGGAGTGATGATGGGATTTTACGTTTCCGGAGGAAGATTGGTTGTGATTGTAACCGTCGACCTTTTTATTGTTTCCACTTCCAGTACTGCTATTTACTGCTGAATTTCCCGTGTAATGAGAAGGATTATTGAAGGAAGGAGTTAAGGGAAAGTTATCACTGCTATCGCTCTGCTGCTGTTGCTGCTGCTGGAGATGGTGATGATTGTGCTGGTATCTTGACGACGAAGCCTGATACTGGGAATGGTGCAGATGATGGGACTTGTTGTCATGCGTTAAATTATTATTGTCGTACGGAGAGATAGGCCCGTGCCCAATGTAGCTTGTGTTTACACCGCCACCACCACCTCTATTTCCGGTGGGACTATCCTGAGTAGTTAGCAGAGGCGGATAGGAAGAGTGCTTGGAATGCTTTAGAAGGTTATCGGGAAGTTGCTGCTGCTGTTGGGAGTGATTCTGTTGGTGCTGATGATGTGTAAAGCCGGAAGATGAGTGCCGTCGGGAGGACTGCCTTGATGATAAGTTACTTCCTCCCCCACCGCCACCTCCACCTCCTGACACGGACACCGAAGAAGGGTGATGATGAAGAGGATGATGATTTAAATTTTGATCGCGGAAGTTGTCAGCTAGGTACTGTTGGGAATTGGACTGGGACTCGGAGGACTGTGACTCCGTTCCAACAGAAGAGGCACGGGGTTTACACTTGGGAAACAGCAGATGAATGTCGTCATTCTCACTTTGATTGCTGTCCAAATGGTCCAACAAACTACTCATGGCGATTCGGAGACTCACCACCACGTCCTTAACAGGATTTTAAATATTTATTTTTCGCCTTTTCTCACAACAAAATAAATTACAACTGTCCCTTTCTAATTTCCTCTTCTTATTTTCACTTTTCACCTCCAAAAAAATTTTAAACTTTCTTCAAAGTATGTACTGACTATACCACCATTATCACCACTTTCATGTTGATCCTTTCCGGAAACCACGATTTGCCGGCGACATCCTGTTCGGTTGCATGTAAATTAATGATACACACAAAAATCCACTCGTTTAAATATGCAAATTTACAATTCAAATTCAAAAAACATTCATTTGCAAATAGACATTTTCCTTTTCGTTGTCATCACATGCTATTCTGTACGCAAATCTCCCTCCGGTATAAAAATTTGTCCTAAAATTTTACATATTTGATATTTCAATCATCATATTTTCCCGCGAAAACCTTTCTTTTCTGCCGGCGACATCCTGTTCGGTTGCATGTAAATTAATGATACACACAAAAATCCACTCGTTTAAATATGCAAATTTACAATTTAAATTCAAAAAACATTCATTTTCAAATAGACATTTTCCTTTTCATTGTCATCACATGCTATTCTGTATGCAAATCTCCCTCCGGTATAAAAATTTGTCCTAAAATTTTACATATTTGATATTTCAATCATCATATTTTCCCGCGAAAACCTTTCTTTTCCGTTCCGTTACCAATTTCAAATTCTATTTTCCCACAATCAGAAAGAGATATGGTATGGCTAGCAAGACTCCTTTTTTATTCTGGTTGGCTAGTTGAGTACTTTGCATAATTTTTTTTTCCAGAGATCAACTTAGTCCACATTATTACGAAAGCTACCTGAAAATTAATGGTTTTGTAGGCCATATAATAAAAAGGAAGTGCTGCCAGTTGCCACACACACCCGACTTACTTTTCTACCTCTCCTTTCAACTTTTTCTTCCAAAAAACAATCCAATTTTCTTTTAAACCCTGAATAAAAGTCGGGCTGAATTATCCAAAAAAATGTGAGCCTGTTATAGGAGCAGCAAAATGGTCAGGTAGAAAGAGAGGAAAACTTCCAGCGCTTTCCTTTTTTTGCTCCTTCCAGTCAATATACTTTTAACGTGATATTGCCGGAATGATGTTGGTCATCATCGCGATGATATGACTCTGGAAATGTTGATGATCCCAAAGAGAGCAGGAGTAAAGTCATCCACATTTTACAACTGCGAAAAAAAATTCTCCAGTGTTTTTCTCGCGGACATGACATGGCGTATTGCTCTACTGGAGAGAGCTCTTTTGAAAGGAAGGAAAAAATTAAAATGGGACTAGTTATACAGTAGGAGGGAGTAAGCCGAAGAGCCAACTTAACCTATTTCATATGAAATTGGTGGACTTTCAAGTAGGGAAAAATTGCAAGCGGGGATGATACGTCTCTCTGGATAGTAATGTCAGAAGTGAACTCAAGTCTCACTTTTTATTCATTGTATCTCATTACAGATAGTTTGAGAACTGCCTCTCCCTCTCAGATAACTTTTCCCAGGGGAGGCTAAAGCTAGCAAAAAGAGAAAAAAAAGTTGCCATAGTTGCTACCACCACTGGAAGTTGGAACTGGAAGAAGTGTCGGTGATGATCATCATCAGAATCATCCTGGAATGGAAAAAATAGTGGGCATTTTTTCACGCATTTCAAGCTATACACAAGCGTGTACTTTAATATTCCTCCGGAAGGTGAAGTAAAAGGTGGAAAAGGAGGTAGCCAGACAGGCTATATATTTTCCGGTGATGGACTGGAACTACGCACCACCTTATTCCTATTTCACCACCGATAATATTTGCATACACTCACATACCTATTTATATATTTCCAGATAATCATTTGGAGGTAGTGAGGTACATTAGGTAGTGTAGCACCTGGTAGTGTAGCACACGGCTAAACAAGGGATTGTAACCGTTTCTGGAGAAAATTATAAACGAGTACAAGACGTAGAAGATTATTGGGGAAAGTAATATTCCTCCGGAAGGTGAAGTAAAAGGTGGAAAAGGAGGTAGCCAGACAGGCTATATATTTTCCGGTGATGGACTGGAAAGGGACTGGAACTACGCACCACCTTATTCCTATTTCAGCACCGATAATATTTGCATACACTAACATACCTATTTATATATTTCCAGATAATCATTTGGAGGTAGTGAGGTAGTACACGGCTAAACAAGGGATTGTAACCGTTTCTGGAGAAAATTATAAACGAGTACAAGACGTAGAAGATTATTGGGGAAAGGGAGCTCAGATAAAATATGAGGGTCTTGGTGAAGGGGTAGGAACCAAAGCGATACCTTTTATGGACGAAGAGGATGGAAGAGTCATAGCTGAAATGATCCCAAACAGTGTATGAATAATAAATTGAGATTTCTACAGGTTGGAAAACCGCGTTTTGTTGGGAAGGTGCCATACCAAAAAAATGCCGAAAATCCACTCCATGGAATATAGCACCTTTTAAAAAGTCCAAACATATAAATAGTCGGACTACACCGTTATTTCCAAAGGAATCGTGAATCTAAGCGGATCGCTGCCGCTACTGCTATTGCAGATGATAAGGATGAGGACGACCAAAGAGAAGACCAAAACAAGACAGTGGATGAGTCGGCAGTAAAAATACCTGGCATTTTACCTTCCTCCCGACACTTGAAATATCTTCCCCTCACTTCAACCCGGAGAGGAGGCCATTAACTTTATAGGAAAATGGAAATGTCGACTATCTGTTAAGTAGAATGGGCTTAGGATTCGCCACATATTTATCTCTTCACGTTTTAGTGCTCGTTTATCTCTCCCTCTAACAGGTAGAAAAAAAAGGATCACACCACACAGGAATAGACGTATAAAATACGGGAGAGAAGCTTACAGATCCGCTCCACTACAAACATGGGGCACTCTGCACGACAAGCCAATATCCCTTTTTTTTCTCCGCCACTTAAATAATCATTCCCATTTCTCCCAAAAATATTTTTTGTAGTTTCCAAAACTGCCATAAAAGCTGACATCGCACTTCTCTCATGATCGCGATCACATTCTCATAAACAAACATTTTTCTGCTTACCCACTCCAAACACACAGCTTCCCGCTTCCCATCCTTTAAATATGCTTTCTCTTTCCTATCTCCTCATTCCCATTAAAAGTATGACTTTCCGAAGCGAGACTTGTCTACTTAGGGAAAAAGGTATTCGCTGGAAATTGACTTCTTCAGAAATGAAAAAAGTGGTTTTTCTAGCTGCGGATACCGAGTTTTTTTCGTGGAAAGGACATCCTGTGAAATGTAGTGCCTACGTAAATAGTTAAAAATGAACTCAATACGATTTCCCAAGGGAGGACTGGCTCTAATGCAGCGCTCCCATTTCTCCCGAATAATATATGACTGCTGCATTCAGCGGATGTGATGCTGAATGCAAAAAAATATACCAAAACGCCAAGCTGTTGAGCCATCTATTTAACAGCTTTCAAATGCGCGCTTTCCACCTACTTAATTTCCTTGGCTAAAGGGGCTCTCCCTATAAATTTTAGTGAGATTGTACGCTTGTATGAGTGCAATTTCTTCGACCATTTCTTGTTTTTCGGGAATAACCACTACTCGCTAATGCTTTTTCGCCATCACACTATCAAAAATTATTGTTGGAAATGGAATCCTTTTCTCATTTTCTATTTTCATTAATTTGGAAAGTTTGTTTTTATGTTCACTCAAAGCGTAAAAAGCCATTTTCTTCAACAGGTTTTCCCATCTCCCTTTCAATATAATTTTCTAGCAGCTGCTCTGATCAGTTCTCTGTTTCATTTCTTTACAAAATATAATGTAAAATAGCTTCCAAGAGTATTTATAGTAGAAAAAGGTCATGCATTTATATTAAGCATTTTACTTGTCTTCTTCAACGAGTACGAGCGGGAAGCCCATTCCTATAAAAATTTATTTTTTTCTTTTTCATTTCATTTCATAATTCCCGGTCTCAGGTGGGTTTTTAAGTTGAACGTAGAGCTGGTAACATGCCAGCCTCGCCCACCTGTACACCTGGGGAAGATGAATGGGCTAAACATTGCGCCTGTCTCTTTCACGTTCCACTTACTCCTTCTGTTTCTAATGCCTTCCATAATGGTCCACAATTTTTTCCTGGCTATGCTTTTTAAACTCACATCAAACATAAACTTTTCACAACAAATCTTTTCACATGAGTCTCCCTCCCCACCTCAAGTCACTCACGCCACCTCCTTTCCTCCATCCTCAAGAATGTTTTTTTTCACCCATCCCCGTTCTTCAACAATAACTAATTGCTGTTTTGTAGCTGCATTTTGTTGATTGGACGTTCCATTCTCTTTTTAAAAAAATCCAACAAACTTTTTTCCCACTTCTACAAAAAAAATAGTTTGCCAGAAAAGCAACAGAGTCTTTTTAACTTGTTCTTTACACGTATTTATATCGTAAATAGGAAAATTGCTGGAGCTCAACGGAGCAGAGTATAAGCATTTCAGACATGTGTGTGGCTTCCACTTTGGCTTTATACTTTTTTTCTCCCTTCAGTGAAAACAACTATTTATACAGTATAATACAATAAGACAGAGCACATTTGCTCACGGTATCGCTTTCAGCTTAATGAAAAAAGTCTCTCGGTTTTTTGTTTAAAAATACCTGGAAAAGCCATAGGAAACGTAAGAAACCTGTGTACACTCTGTCTATAACTGTTTCTCTCCAAACATATAAAAAATCCTTTACAAGACTGTGAAGACATAACCCAGAAGAGTTTTTTTTCTTGTCAGAGGAAAAAGTATAAGTGAAAGTTTTTTTCCCTCTCCGAGCACAAAAATAAACTTTCACTATTGAAAGAAGAGGAGAAAGGAGAAAAAAGTTGTGTAAAAATTATACTCATCAACTTTGTTTCCTTTTTATACTTTTCTCCACTCTTTTCCATATAGAAGAGCACTGATATATGTGGTTAACTTTTATTCTAGGCGGTGATCATCAACTAAAGAAAAGACGAAAACTGGTGTAGGCATAGAATAAAATGATCATTACCTGTAATCACACAGGATGGATCGGCCCATCAACCTCATATACGCTCTCGGAGATGGCAATCCTACGTTACGTTACGTAGGCACATAATTACCACTCCCTCTCTACACCGTTTTTTTTCTCGGCGTGTAAGGAGAAAGAAAAACTTCCTCTCGTGAAAATATGACTAGCCCTATGATTAAGTAAGAGGAACAGTTTTGGAATGCTTTTTTTCTCGTACCAGTTTCCTCCATCTTCTCAAAGAGGACGGCGAAGGAGAGGGAAAGGAAGCCTTTTCTAGATATCTCTTTCCTTTTAAACCTCTAGAAAAAAAAGATAAGGGAAAGGAGCACTTTAATACCTTTAAGTCTCCCCGAAGGAATCCTTATATCGGTCTAGCTACCTGCTGCTCCTTTTGGTCCTGCTCTACTTGAGAGCCAACTATCTCTTGTACTAGAGAACTTCTCATTCTGGAGAGAGGAAGAAACGAGAAGGGGATATGAGAGGCGAGAGGCATGCCAAAAGTTGTCTAACCCGCTTTTGAATTGCTCTCTTACTTGAAAGGCAGGTCATCCACCGAGTTACTTTTGAACACTTTTTATGTACTAGAAACTGTTGGAGGGCTGGAAACACACAGAGAAAGAAAATGTTCTTTTTTCTTCTTCTCCTTTTTCCTATTCTCTCAACGGTGAAAAAAAGGATGACGGATATAATATACGGTGGACTATGCATGAACATTTATATGAAGCTTCTCTCTCTCTATTATGTTATGACACTGCAATCATGAGTCCAGAGGGAAGGATGAGGTTCTCCTCTTCTACGACTAATTCTGCCCAAAAAACTTGCTGCAGTGAAAGAATACGGCGGACAGAGGGAGGGAGAAGTACACAAGTTATTCTCTTACTTGAAAGGCAGGTCATCCACCGAGTTACTTTTGAACACTTTTTATGTACTAGAAACTGTTGGAGGGCTGGAAACACACAGAGAAAGAAAATGTTCTTTTTTCTTCTTCTTCTTCTCCTTTTTCCTATTCTCTCAACGGTGAAAAAAGGATGACGGATATAATATATGCATGAACATTTATATGAAGCTTCTCTCTCTATTATGTTATGACACTACAATCATGAGTCCAGAGGGAAGGATGAGGTTCTCCTCTCCTACGACTAATTCTGCCCAAAAAACTTGCTGCAGTGAAAGAATACGGCGGACAGAGGGAGGGAGAAGTACACAAGTTAATTTGCCCTAAAAGCCTACATCCCACGAACGGGATACCAGAAGGAACTCCAATTTTCTCTGAGTTCTCCACCAATTATTATGCCTTTGCATCATGGTTTGTCTGCTCCACTGTATAAAATAGTGGTCAACTGGTCTGAAAAAAAGGTAAAAGCAGTTTTTTTGGATGGCCCACCTCCATAAAAAATATCACTCATACATGACCAAAAAGATATATAATGTGCCATGAAAAGAAAAGTTTTTATTTTCTTTCTTCCACGCTGATGCGCCATAATGTATGCATACTTGAGAGGAATATTCTCTGGGAGCAGACATAAAAAAAGTTCATAATGAACATTGGATTACACGAGAGGAATATTCAGTAACAAATTTAAAGAAAAAGAAAACAGCAGTATAAACTTTTTTTTATTTTTTCAAGTCAAGTCTCAGTCACGAACAGGGCCATGCACTGCAATAAATGTCTTTGCTGGGATGTCGTGTCGTGTCCATCCGTCCCAAGTTCGATTACGTATAAACATAATAATGTATAAAGGGCAAGAAAATGCACGGACAATTTTTTTATACTTTTTTTTCTCCTTGTTCTCCACCTTCCATTATGTTATTAGTAACTCGGAGAAAACAATTTTTTTGTGAACATGCGTGAAAATAACGAAGAGAGACATAGAGGAGAGTATTACAACGAGAAAGGGTAACTTGCAGTTTTTATATATTTTTGCTGGGATTGCATGCAACTCTGTACACATTACCACCTACAGAATAAAAAGCTGTTTGTCCTTGGTGAAAATACATGGAGAAAGGGAAGACGACAATAAACTTTCATTTAGACGGAAAATCGCTGTATTTTGTTTTCGTTTCTGGGGATGGAAAGACTGAGTATGTCTGGTATGAAATGGTTTTCTCTCACAATAGGAGTTGCACAGCGGCAGGTCCACTACTTTTTCTGTTCTGCGGAGAAACGGGATATCAACTACTTTTTTTGAGGAATTTTCCCTCTCCATCCATACACAGCGCAAATACTGTTGAGTGCTAGTGCTGACTGCAAAAAAAAAAGTTCCTGATGCTCACAAGTTCCTAGCTTTTTCCTCCCAACAACTAATTTTTTCCCCGTACTTGGATCAAGCGGAAATTAATCAAGCTCTTGGAGCAGAAAAACAAAGAGCAGTTGTGCTCCTTTATTTCCCCCATACACATTTTGGCATTCCTATCTACCTAAAAAACTAAAAAACGATTTTCCTTTGTCGTGGTAATGGTAGCACAAGCGACGGTTAAACTAGAAATCAATATAAAACAAGCATGGCGAGACCTACATGTGTGAATGTGCAACTGCCTTATGGTAACTGATACATATGGCAGCTAATTCAAGCTATAGAGCACAGGAATTTTTGCAATTTTTCATCACATTCCTATTTTCTCAGCCCTCTCAGTTTCATTCCCTTCCCTGGAAATATACAGGGAAATGAGAGGAGATAAAAATGTCTTTCACTTACTGACACTTTTCCATTAGCGAAAAAAGATGCAAAAATCTCAAACATTTATTAAGGAGCCAGAAAATGGAGAATCCTTTAAGGATTTTCAATTCTCTCCATCTCACACTTAAATAAGCATACAGTTGGAAAATTTTCAGCAAGAGAAAATAAAAAGCCGCAGGAGCCGACCGCATATGTTGATACTATGTAGCCAGTCAAAGAACACGCCATATATTTTCCCTCCAGAACAAACAATAAATTACCAAGAAAATTTTCCAAAATCCTTGTGATCTGATCCGTGCACGTGAATACAAACACATTCTCAGCTTATGTACTTTGAAGCTTCTTTCCTAGCTCTCGTTCAGTTTCCATTTCCCTAAACCACTTTCCCACTCTTCCTCCTTCCCACTAACTTCTTTTTTTTTCTTTGCATGGCAGCCATCAAACCTTGCATCCAATAACATCCTGAGGAAAAAGAAAGCTGCCTAGAGAAAACCTAATTCCTTAAGTAAATTTACACCTATTTCTCATGTACAATGTACATTTCTCCCATTTTTCCTCTTCCCTTTTTCAACTAATTTTATCTCCGGGAAAGGCAGACCATCGCATCAAGCTTGAATAAATATGAGAATATTTTTTTTTCTCCCTAATATCTTAAAAGTGTAGCAACAGCAGCTTTAGCATATTAAAATCATTCGTTGGATTCCCCAGGGAGCAATTCAAAACACATTAATCCACATCCAAAAAATAACGTCTTGTGTGTGTGTGCATGTACAACCTCCCAAAGTATTTTTTTTGCATAAAGTGAATCTATCTATCTATTTACTTTAAGGTTTTTCCTCCGCTATTATCTTCTCTACACCATGCTCTCTTCTTTTTCCCTGTTCCCCTCTCCCCAGCAAATTTCATTTCCTCCATGTATAGGTGAAAGTGTTAAAGGAGCTGGGAATATTCATTGAGTAAAAAATAGTATGCTTTTACTCTCACGACGGAAAATGGAAATGATCATATTATCATATCACCAATCCTTCTCCCTATAGGAGCCCCATTTTCTTTTTAAATATACATAAGTTGGAGGCATTCTTCCAGGATCAAAGTATTTACTTCTCCCTTTTCCTTCATTTTCTAGCAACGAAAAAATACGCTCTTTTTTTCTCTACTCTCACACAGCTTACCCCTGCACTACATTCGGTTCGCTGGGCTTTGACAGACATATTGGAAAATGGGAGAAGAGAGTCGCCACTTACACAACCGCCATATATACCGCCACACTAGTATAAACGGGCATCTCACTATTTTCTCTCTTCAACAGAAGAAAAGCAGAAGAAAAGCAGAAGGGGAAGAAAAAAAAAGGTATTTTCGGAGGAGCGTATATATATTGCCGTCTTCAGTAATATTTTCACTCCGAGTCTAGTACGTAATTTAACAATGATGCTAGAAAAAGGAAGAACGAAAAAATATCCCTTTTACGACCTTCATTACACTATAACACTATCATAATATGGGAAGAGGTGAAGTAAAAAAGGGTGCTTTGCTAGAGACACAAAAGCAATTTTTACAAGGTTTCACCTCATACAGTAAGGCACTTTTATAGTGGCCCCATGCATTATAGATGCACCTTATCTGGAATACACAGAGCTTAGCGTATAAGGCGAAACTCGTTTTTAGGCTTTTTACCTTCTATAAATTCTTGCAAGGCAAGAAAGAAATAGAAAAAAAGGAAGAGAAAAAGAATGGTTGTAGTGGTCATACGGGAGCATCTGTTTTCCTCTATAAGATAAAATATCCGAGAGCATAATGCCTTAAAAAGCTCTTCTTTTTACTGTATCCAGATCAAATATAAAAACATCTTGTTTATCATTTGGAGCAACGGGGAGAGTGAAAGTAGAGAGAGGAGATCTCATTAGGAATGACGGGCTTTCTTCTCCGGCACTTCCAAAAACTAGTCAATGTGGCTGTAAAGGGAGATGAAAAACCGACAAAGGGAAACAGTAAAAAAAAGTGGAGAGAAGAAGAAATATGAGAAGTTTTACAAGAGCAGCAGCACATAGCTCCCATTCTACTTTTTTTTTCTACGGCTAGCCATACACTTTTTTTTAGAATGAGTAGTGATATGAGCTATACAAAAAAAACAACAAAACCAAACCCTAAACTGCGCCCCAACCAATTTTACATTTATTTTTTTTCTGTACTCTTCCCCTTTTATATCCTTTTTAAAAGAGAGAGGATTTCTCTAATATTTACTTGTAACTTTTTTTTACTCCCTGCAATAATATACTTCAAGGAGGGGAGGTGGGAGCAAAAAAGAGGAAATAGGAACTTCATTTAGTGTCCTATTTTTAAGAGAAAGACGAGCGAGCGGAGGTTGCTCTATCGGTTGCGGTTTTGCTATCCACTGAAAAATGTAAGGAGAACAAGAACAAGGTATCGGCGCCGCCAGTCATAAAACAAAGAATTATCCAGAAAACTGTGACATTTACTATGTGCGCTCGTATCTGGAGCTAGTTTTCTTTTTTTATTTCAATAGTGTAATAAAAAACATCAGTGCTGCCATAGTTTAGCAATGGCTGTGTGAGTGTGCACGAGGAAGAGAATAACCGCAACAAATACACAAAATTTTCTCTCGGTGGAGAAGGACTCTAATAATAAATACCATCCTAGCATACTTCAAATGGGAGGAGAAAAGCAGGAACTGAAAAGAAAATTGATCGAAGGAAGGAAAAGGTGGCTTTTAGATGATAAGGCAAAAAAAATATACCTCTTCAGTATACAAAGGCGCTAGTAGGCAGGATGAAAGGAAAGTTTGTGTGACACCGGAGAAAGAAGACGAAAACTAACAATATGCATAGGTATAACCTTTTCGGGGAACAAGATTGAAATACATAATATTAATATGAGAGGGAGCACAATTTCTCCGGTAGGGTGAAAAGGTAAAAAGCACAAACATGGAGAGGGAAAGATATATTGCAAGTAGGTTAAAATTTATACAGGTTTGCGGTGGAAAAGGTGGGTATAAAAATTTATCATAATTTTATCCCATACATGGCGAAATTGGCGATAAAATAAACCACACAGCTATCAAAAGCTCTCCTAAAATTTACGGGATTAAATAGAGTTTTGAGCGGGGACGGGAGCTAAAGAACATTTTTTTGATTACTCATGCCAAAAAACCAGGAAGGGAAATGTGTGTGGCGTGCCCTTTTTTTATGGCTCTGATATTTAATTTTAAAATTATATTTTTTTCTTCGCGCTACATTGTCAAAATGCAAATTTACTTGGGGATAGTACTACTACTCTCACCGCAGCAGTTCCACTTTTTTTCGGGAGAGGTAAACCGGGAACAGTTTGAAAATACTAAATTTCTTGCAGTTCAAAACATTTGTATGCAAATACATTCCCATTCTTTGCAAAAACTTTTTTCGTGTCCCTTTCCTTCCGGGAGTGTACATGTTCTATATAATAGGTATATTTTGCGAAGTAGATAAAAATGTGAACTTGCCACCTTTTCGTATATACCTACGACATTAATTGACAGGAGCACAGGATCGATCCGAGGAGCAAAAAGCTCTGCTACAAATCCGAAGAGTGGGAACTACAAAAGTCAAACAATGGAGGACGAGAAAGGCTTCTCCAGTTATTATTATGCTATCATCGTCATCATCATCACTGAAACCTCCATCATAGCATGACGGCATGAAAAGGAGAGAGTGGGAGTGTGGGAAGCGAGAGCGCAGAGCGAAAAACGGGAAAGGACAAACGAGAAAGAAAGACTGATCAGCGTTGATGACAACATTTTACCTTTTCAGCAAAACCCATCAACCATCATCATCAGAGTGCGTGCCTACCGAACAAAATAGGCTATTTCACGGATGCTCCTCTTTTCCCTCATAAGAACCAGTCACAATCACTCGACTCTCCATTGTCGGCGAATTTCACTCCCTTTTGTGAGCTACGAATTACTCAGAAATATACCCGAATTGTGAGAAGGGGGTTCGCTAACAAAAAAGAAAGTTATGGAGAAGGAATAGGTAGAAAACATATTTTTTCTATCCTACCCGAAAAAAAAAATTTGCTGGGATATTCGAGGAGATAGAGAAAAAGTACCCCCGCAATTTTCTGTATATGTTGCGTGGCATATTGGCACAAAATTGAAAGGATGAAATTGGTCTATGAAAAGTTGCACAAAAGGACTGGGGCATTAAATGACTCAACTTGACAGACACTGCCATGTCGAAATATATAAAAAAAAATTCTTTATCCACTTCACTCTCTGCCGAGGAGGTATATCAGTTCTATTGACCTTTCCAGAGAGTGATTCAAGAATAGTGACTTTTTTATGAAGATAGCTAAGCTAGTTACTGTGCTTATGGCCTTCCTAATACTGCTTGAAAGAGGTACAACTTAACATTTAAAAAAATAAACCTTTTCTTCATTACCACCTTCCAATTTCTCGCTAGCTTCCTTTTCAGCTTACTCAATTCTAGCGGGCTAATCAGCGACTTTTTTATTCCACGGATTTTCTGAAAAGATATGATTATAGTGAACTCCTGGAAAAGTTCAAAAGAGTGGAAGTCAGTTCCAGAAAAGTGACTGGATCTAAAACTGTACGTTCCATTTTTTTTTAGCTAATCAGCCCTATAGTAGGTACCTTAAACCTTAGCATTTTCGGAAAACAGTGAGGCGCAGTTCAATATTAATGGGATTCTTCACAAGAAGACTGAAGCAGGTTGCGTCATGCACAGTCAAATTCAATTTAAGAGGCTGTCCCTAATTTCCTTTTGAAGTTTTCTTCTCGATGTACACAAAAAAAAATGAATAAACTTTCTTGTTTTCACGGAATATTTTTTTATAAAGCTACTTGTTAAAGGGAATTCCTCACGTGAGTGCAGTCTGATTTTCCATGCATTGCAACGATTTCAAATCATTTCAAAACAAAAAATTTTCCCGACTTATCAGTAAGAAAAATAGTTGGGGATGCAAACAAGGGATTTGATGCGACCAAAAAGGAAGCCCAGACAAGTTTTGGGTTAGGGCATGCGGAAGGATGGGAAAGAGGCAGTTTAAAGCTTTGTTTTTACACTTATTAGCTCTTCCCAAATCTCTCGTCGCCGAAAATTTTACTTTCCTTTGAAACTGTTATGAAAATCGTTAAGTTTTACTCAGAAACTAATAAAACGCTAGTTTTTCCGCACGTTTGAGCCACCCACACAACCGCAACTCGCCTGCAACAGCGTGATATAGAGATGCCAGTCCCCAACCCAACATCCTTAACTCCCAGGGAGACTCATGAAAAAGGATGCACAAAGCAGTATAGTGACTGCATGACGGAGGGTGAAATTGGTCTTATAAAAACCGACATTTTACTGACAGGACGCTGCAATATAGCCCACTTTATCGTGATGCTGATGATGATGGCACACAGAATGAAAGCATTTAGGTAGCTGAGTGCTCAGCTCTCTTATCTTTTTGTCAGCCCAGCGTTCTTCCCGTGTATTTGGCTAAACTAATTGACAGAGAAAATCAAAAAGATTACTTTCCAGAAGTTAAAGTTACTTTGAAGCTTTTATGTGTGCACACAATATTAAAAAGTTCACCCAAGCATGGGCATATTGACAGAGCACATCGTCATCACCGCTTCGTTGCCCTGTGCTCATCAAATGTAATGAGTACAGGTGCACTCTCCCCGTGTAATTTACTCAACCGAGGAATATTTAACAACAGAGCTTAGCCCTTGATTGGATCTCCAACGGAGCTGCCTACGTTTCCAATCGCTAATGACGGGAGCGATTTCAGTTGTCAGTTGAATGCAAACAGACAAGAGCTGGAACAAACGTTCCGTTCCAATCCAAATGTCTGTGACAAAGACAGGAAAGGAAGAAAAAAAAATGTCTGAGTGCTTGAGTGTTGGCAAACGATGTGGAACAGTTCCTGCTAAACTCGCTTTGATTTATTTCCATTTTTTCCATTTGAAGTCAGCACTTTGAGAAGAAAGAGGAAACCCATCCAAATTGGAATTGAAGTTATGACATGAGAGGTTGACTGAACCTTTAAGTACAATCCATTTTCTAGTTTTCGACAGATTAAAAAATGTCTTTTTTTATTTGCAAGAAAACCTGTCAACTTCAACGGAAACTCATCCACCTGTATAAACAATTAAAGAGGACTTCTGTTTCAGCAGAAAGTAAATAGAAAAGAACTGTCTGAGAGCGCTTTCTCGACGTTTTTTTTCTCAGGAAATGATTGACATTCGAAAAGATATATTATTGGATTCCATTCTGTACATAGCTTCTAGGGTGGTTACCCCGTCTGTCTTAGCGTGCTGGTGTACATTCTTTGAGAAAGTGATTGAAAACTGTCATAAATAAACAGCCGAGGAGTATGCAACTTCTATCCATTCACTCACTTTTTCAGCCCATTTGACGGAAGTGGAGCAGAGAAAAGTATGCAGCCAGTAGGAAAAACGGTGCAATGGAAGTTTGCATAACAAATTCTTGCAAAATACCCTGTCTAGAATTATTGACGCATTTGTCGCATACTTTTTTTTTCTCATGCAGGCTTCGGAATCTAGATTATTCCTGGTTAGTGTGCACACAGACCCCATGCGAAAGCATTGTCAGTTTCTCTCATTCTGTTGTCTACGAAAATAATAATTGATTTTTTAATTTTTTATACATTTAATTAAATGAGGACGAACGTGCTACGTGCACCAAATGTTCCGTATACTGAATTGAGCCCAAAAACAAGTTCCATTTCCCGATAGCTTTTTTTTCATCTGGCTCGCCTCTATAATTGTCAGAGGCAACTACGCATAAATTCATTCAATTACATGGATTGAACGTGACGATCGTGCAGCCTACCACTTGCCTTTTTGCTCCACGCCTATTTATAGCATTACTGCTAAGCTGCAGTCACTCTTATCTACGGGAAAAGAGGTGACTGACATTATCGCTGTACACTACCACAGCAGTAGCATCTGCACTGACAAGTGTTCGCATTGAAAATCCTCTGTAGCCAAGCTAGAGCCAATACGCTTATCTTTAATGCAGTGCAGTACTAGCTTGATAACTTTTTTATCTGAGGATTCTCTTCATTAAATGCAATTTAGATTAAAAAAGGAGATGGCTGCCTACTCCAAACTGTGTATTTATGATGGTGGTCCAAAAACAAAATTTTGTTTACATTGATTAGAGCTTCGTAGTGAGTGCTTTTTCGAGAATTTTACTGTATGGACTTATATGGAAGGTGCATTGGCTGATAATTAAATGTGGGAGTGGAACTAGGCATACCTATATGTACTGTTATTGTATATAAATACGCATAAATTTAATGGCAAGTTCAAAGTTTCATTTTCTTTTTTATGTCCAACATTCATTACTTTACTAAACAGGTAATTTGCCTGTTTCTCTGTGTCATTTCTAAAGCAAACATCAAAAAATGTGATGTTCTTGTGATGAAAAAAATTCTAATAACGTGATAACTTCTCCATAATAATACATGAAATGAAACCGATTTTTACAACGCTAATCTCGCCAAAGAGCAGAAAAAAGTAATCTGTGCATAGCTCACTCATCTCGTTTCCTCACCCCTTAGAGCGCCAAAGAAGAGAAAAGAGTTGAAGTTAATAATTTTTTCCAGAACAAAAAACTGGTCGGATGACGAGATGACAAGAACTGTTTAGAAAGTGGGGAGAGAAGTGAAAGTCGAGAGAGGAGTAGCTTTTCATGTGATGACATCAAAGGAGACTGTCATAATTCATAAAAAACGACCTACCTGAGGGGTTAAGTTTTTTATATATATGCGGAGAAGTGTAGTGTAGAGAAGATGATGACAGTAATAACGATCCTGATGATGAGAAGAACAAGATGAGATTTTTTTTTCTTCCTATGTTGAATAATGGCTGTAGCTTGTCAGGTGAAGGGAGTTGAGAGTGGGGAGCTGAGGACAGACAAGATTTTTTTGTTTTGTAGTTATTATGATATCATACTTTTTGTCATTTCATCTTTTGTTCTCTCCCATGATTATTCTCCACTGGGTAAAGAGCTAAGCAGTGTTTTAAGCAGATCAAAAGTAATAAAACCGTCCTTGTCACGTATTACACTCTTACGCAGTCCTCCTATTTTAATCTTCAAAGAGGATTATGAAGATGATACTTTCTCGTAAAAAAGTCCGAATCTTTTTGAATCAGCAGGGGCGAACAATTAATTAACTTTGAATGAGAGTTTTTTTTTAGAATCCTTTTGTGATGATAATCTACAGCACTGCTAGCTCTTTCACTTACTCCCAATTATAATTAGAATCATTATACTGATATATATCACACCCGCTCGGATATGATTATGATTTTAATAGGCAGGACAATTTTTTTTAAAAAAAAGTAAGTGGAAGCACTTAGAGTCTTGTACTCATTTTATACAGAATGGGAACTTAAGCAATTATTTTTACTTTTGAAATATCCATTTTTTTGCAAAGTTTATAAGCACCATCAAAACAGTCACTCTTTGGGTATTGTATTATTTACTCCAGTGAAAATGTGAACGACCTTTTATTGCACTGTAATATAATTTTAGTATTTCTCTGTCTGTTTGTCTTTGTGCGCACAATAAATAAAAAAAGTTTTTTTTATTTTAAAGTAAAAGCTACAGCTTGACGATGATAAATCATATGAACTTTCATATGAAGTATGAAGTATGAAGTTTCATATCATATGAAGTATTTTGGGAACGGTAGGCAAGTCTTGTCTCCAAAAATGCTTGAAAAGCAGTTGACTCGTTTCGCATTATTATTACAACCGCCATCCCACCACTCCAGTGCTTATTTCCAGTTGAAGAAACTTTTTCTCCAGGCCCGAAGGGATTTTAGAGAACACAAGGAAACGACAACAACTTTCAGCTTTCCCTTGACTATTTTTATGTATTATTAGTTTTATGACGATTATAATGTATTACTTTACAAATGTAGTATAATGTAATAAGGTCACGTCCCGTTCTTTCCTAACTCCTATGGCATTTTCCTCTGGAGAGGAGAAAGCCACTCTCTTTCTCAGAAGTGCTGTGGAAAGTGGTAAGAAGAGCTGCTACACTCCTTCCCTGCCCGATAGCCGACATCTCCATAATAATGAAAGTCGGGAGGGAGCAGATGAATGAATGAGTACATTTTTATTTTATAATGATGACGGTAATGACTGTTACTTTTGAAAAGCAGCAACAACTTAAAAAAACAAAGTCACAAGTTTTTTTTTATATTTACAATCCAGTTGCGTCTCATTCCTCGCTTCTGCACACTCACCATAAAGTAAAAAGGTTATTGCGTAGAGCGATATTTACTTTAGTTTTTGAAGAACCAAATGGATTTTCATTTTAATGAATAGTTCCATTGACACTGTGCGCAGCTACAGATGAGCTGTACACACAGCTAAAAGAAAATTCGAATACAGAAACTTGCTGCTTCTGGCAACTCATTGCTTTCCCTTCACCTTCACCGGTTTTCTCTCATTAGCATGCCCTTTTATTAGCTCTCTATTCGAAAGGATGAGAAATTGTCCTCCTCTTGAGATACACTCTTTTTCTTGCACGGAACAGTTTCTAATTTTCACCAAACCAAGTACATACAACTTACACTTTTTGCGATTGAATCCAAGACTACTCCAAAAAACCTGTTTCTATTTAAATATAATTTCTCATTTCAAAATTTTTAACTGACGTCGTAAATCGCTGAGTTTAAAATAGTTCAGCGCTAATCCTTCCCAGTTGGTTTTTATTTTTTGAAGTTGTAAGCAGCGGAAGACGAATCTCGATACTGCTGGATTTTCCCCACTGCCATTCCCCTATATGTTAGTGAATTGTGCTATGTAGTAACAGCACACCAGTTTGAACTTAAAACGTAGAGGACAAAAATTGTAAAATGGGAAAAGCAGTCCTCTATTTTTGTTCTTTCCCTTCTCCCAACTATTTAAAAAATACGGTAGGATATGGAAGCAAGAGCCTCACAAGGCTTGCCTGATTGTGAGTTCAGTGTGAGTCACTCCACCAGTGCACACAGAAAAAGCACTGCACTACAGTATGTACGGGAGCCCGCAAGAGTTGCTCCACTACCAAGAGAATGAGTGACTGTCCAATCTTACCCGTGCTTATTTTCCCTGTTTCCATTCCGAAAAAAAATATATTTTCTTGTTCTGTCGACCTTCTCCCCTACGCATAAACTGAATGTAGTCACTTCACCCTGGTGAAGGTGGGCTTTGCACCAAATCATTTTCTTTTTTTTCTGAGGGAAAGACTACAGAAAATATCACGTAGGGAAAGAACCAGAGAAAAAAAATAGAAGTAGGAAAGTCATGCAATGCTTTCTTTAAAAAAAAAACTTCATATCGACTCCATTCCCAGCCCTAACTCTCCTACAGCTGAAGTAGGTAGCACTTCTGCAACATTTCCATTTTACACTGCTTCATGCAGAGTGAAGAAACCCTTTTTCCCGAGCATTTCCGACTACTCTTCCTGACTCAACGTTCAGCATTGGGGGAGAGCACACACCACACAAAATCACGCAAGCACAGTCAGTATTTCAGCGGAAGGAGACACAACTCCTTCCCATGCAGCTCTACCAACGTCGCATCTATATCTGCTTCCATTATCTGATAGGTACCTTGCTATGCATAGTGGGCTTCCTCCACTACCTAATTTCAACAGGCCTGTTCATTTCCTCTTTTCTCTCTCTTTTTCCTCTCCCCCTCGTGATTCCATTTCTTGTTAGGTATGCATGCATTTCTCTAACTCAATTCTCACTCCTAACAACAATGCAGAGCCAAGCGAGTATGTAATCTATATGTGCCCTTACTTCCTTCACTCCATAGTCAACTTCAATCTCAAAAGAGAAAAAAAAATCTTTTTTTTCCAGGTTGAATAGTCTCACTTGAATTGTACTTTAACTTGCAGAAAACTAGATATATCGCAAAAGGAACACACGTTCCTATAATTTTTTTTCCTTCTGTTTTTCTCGTCAAAATCACCCTATCTATACTCTCAACAACATACGGAAAAGCACTTTCGCTCTCTGTCTAATCTTTCTCTCAAGTGCATGTC
>JAHZND010001515.1:0-21153 GCA_027744115.1 Acrocyrtus sp. NNG-2020 | reverse complement strand
AAGAAATATGATATGATTTATGCACTGGAAGTAGTCGAACTCGCTCACGAGGTGAGAAACCAAAATTGCTTGGTAATAAATTATAAAGAGGGTATTCCAACATAATGAATCTAATTATTTTGATATATACATATACCTTGGCAGCTGCAATGCTCCAAAACGTAATGTATTTGATGGTGGCACTCTTAGTGATCATTATCATTGAGTTTTCTTCTCAGCATTTCCACAAATTAATGAGCACTTATCTTCCTTTCCTAAATGTAGAGCATTTTCTCACCATTCGTGTAATGAGCTGTAATTAAGTCCTTGACAAAACCTTCACTGTGAACTGAAGGCAGACTAAAGTGCTGACCTATTCCGGTATCTTTGTATAAAGAACATTTTAAAAGAAATTAGTTTATTATCGGATAACGCGTTACAGAAGAAATTCATTCACAAAAACGCACGACAATTTATTCATTCACTCTTCCAAGATAGAAATTTTGCCAAAATGCTCCATAAAAGCTTGATCTATGTGGCTTTGTGTACCCAACTGGCTTTCATCTCGCTTACAAAAGCAACTGAAAATTTTGAGAAAATTGACTGTGTGCTACAATTAATCAATTGGATTAAACTATGTGCCGTTGTTAAGCCAAGTAATTTTCATATTTTTGACTCTGATCTCTCCTTAAAAAGAAATGAAAAGTTGCTGTTTGCTCTCCAAGAAAATCTGTACTTTCCACTTATTGGAGAAATTGAGAAGAGTTTTCGACTTGCTCAGCCAGAATTCGTTTCGACAGTATATCTAATTCCTTTGGAATTAACGACGAATGCTTCTGCTAAGTACCGGGCTCTATCAAAGCTGGCAAGTAGACGACGAGACTTTCTCATATTTCTTGGCCCATCTTCAGTTCTGAACTCTGCATTTTCTGAACCCTCCCTTCACAAGTACAGCTACAAGTTTGGATGCTCTAGCGAGAGCAACATTCTACTTACAAATTCTGACAACTTTGGCATCGGAATGTGGTCCCAATTTTCTATTACAAATGATGTATCTTTCCTCCCATCTCCTAATTCGTTTGCGTACGGATTAGCTGGTAGACATCTTCGAGTTTCCGGAAGCCCATTTGTACCCCCATACCAGTACCCTGTTGATTCTGGCAAATTTGACGGAATTCACATCAAAGTTTTTAAGGAGTCCTCCAAACGCTTTAACTTCACTTACGAACTAGCCACTCCACCAGACCAGACCTACGGATCCTTCGAAAATGGAACTTGGACAGGAATGCTTGGCGACCTATTTTATGAAGATAGAAATTTTGACTTGAACAGCGCACAGGGTCAAATTCGCATTTGGTATGACCTATTTGACTGGGCTTCGATAACCGACTTTGGCCGGCTTGTGTTTATGGTAAGGAAACCGTTAAAAGGAGATGTGAGGTGGGAAGCAATATTTTATCCTTTCGAAGAGGACACTTGGATCGCAGTCTTATCCTTCTACATTCTGACTACACTTTTCATCGGCATAACTCTCCGGGTAAAATTGCACCACACCCTGAAATATTCCACTTCCTTTTCTATTCTGACATCGTATCAAATTGCACTCGAGCAAAATGTCAGAATTAAACGTGGAATTAGAACGATTGCCATCCTGTTCATTCTTCAGACGATGATAACGGGGGCGGCATACCGCTCTAATTTAACTTCGTACTTGACAATCCTGCAAAATGTCAGGATTAAACGTGGAATTAGAACGATTGCCATCCTGTTCATTCTTCAGACGATGATAACGGGGGCGGCATACCGCTCTAATTTAACTTCGTACTTGACAATCCCGTCAGTTGATGACACGCCTTCAACATACGAAGAGCTTGCAGCTAGGAAAGAATACAAAATTTATTTGGTTGCGGTGGGGGCTGCTGAAAAGTCTTTCTTTGAAGAAAACAAATCTCCCGCTATAAAAGCAATTAGTAAAAGAATGATAGCAGTGGCGGATCCAGCTGAATGCGGCTATCAAGTAATTTTGAATCCGAAGGCGGTTTGCATCGGGTGGGTTCCCGTATTCTGGCTGATGATTAGCTCCAAGGCGGCGTACAACTCTCAACTGGACATTCTGAATTTTTCGGAGGCTGTTGTCTTCACAGCCATTTCAATTCCATTTAGGAAGGACTCATGTTATGTTGATGCATTTTCAAGAATTGTTTCGACTTTGTGTGATGCCGGAATTTGTCAGAAGTGGAGACAGGAGGCGGAGCGATACTCATAAGCAGAGAGGGATGGAATTCGTGAAGACGCCGGAGGGCTCCCGGGTCCTTAAAATCTTTCGAGAGTATACCGCAGTGGCAGACGCAAATGATAGATTGCTAAAAGTGTCAAACTTGGCGTTTGTCATTTTCCTTTTCGTGGCTGGAGTCCTAATCGCCACCAGTGTCTTCTTGGGAGAAATATTGAAAGGCAAAATCTTTTCAAGGGTGAATTAATCTTCTCTTTTCCTGTAAGCTTAAAGCTATTCATGAACTCCTCTAAATCCCTTATTACTGCTGTATTAGAAATATTGAAAGGCAAAATCTTTTCAAGGGTGAATTAATCTTCTCTTTTCCTGTAAGCTTAAAGCTATTCATGAACTCCTCTAAATCCCTTATTACTGCTGCATTTACTTATCGAATGTTTTTGAAAATACCTTTAATTAAAGTCGACTACTAACTTGTAATTTAGTCAATTAATTATAATTTAGAAACTAATGGCACATATTAAAGAAGTAAACCAGCAACTAGCAATTACCCGGACTGTACTTATCAAGTGCATATAATGACTGGATTCATATCATTATGTAAGCACGTACTTAGTAATTATTTCAGTTTCCAGGCAAAGGTCGAAAGTTACATGAGTTGATGAATAGAAAACTCCCCGAGGAGAAAAAACGGACTGTTTAGACATCCAGTACCGTTTCAACAGTTTTTACTTCCGGAATGGCAAAGAGTGAAGGTGTGCGTATTTTCTAGCTTTTAGTGCTCCATATTTTACAGAGCACGATTGGGCCGAAGACAGTGCAAAACAGCTATAGCTAAAGTTATTGAAGATGGCTATCCTTCTGAAAATCTTTATTATCAGCCTCCTCTTGGTCATAGTAGTTTGCCAGAGCCAGAAAGTCCAAAAAGTGGCAGTCTTTGTCATCACTAGTGAAGTGGTGCCAGTCCGAAGGAATATTTTTTCCTAAAAGTATTTGCTCGCTAAACCCGCTCACGGATGGAAACGATGACTATTCACTTTTGAATAATATTGGCGAGTACATTCCTAAAATATTGCAGCCACTTCCACTAAAAATGAGAGACGAAACAGTTCACTTCGACTCAATCATATTTACAGCTGAAGTACTTTCCAATGACATTTCTGTACTGCTTGCAAAAATCAACGAATTCGGAAGTCGCCGGAAAGACTGTTTCATTTTTTATGGAACACTTACCATGGTAGAAGGCCTTGGCCGCAGCGGATTATTATCCAAGCTTAGGCAAAGTGTAGCATATTCCACTGACATAAACCAATTCATCATCCATTTTGCAACAAACGCTCCCCCTAAAAAATTTTCAGCTATAGCAAATATTCCATCACCCCGCGCATTTGGCTTTAATTTGAAAGGAAGACATTTTAGGATTACAGGCTGCCCTGAGCTACCGCCTTACCAATTCACCGTATCAAAATCACCTCAAGTGACATACGACGGGACATTCATAAGAATTTATGAAGTCACATCCCGGAAATTTAACCACACCATGTCCATGCACGCCCCCGAAGGGCAGCAGTACGGGTCCATGATGGAAAACGGGACTTGGACGGGGATGATAGGGGATCTGCAAAACTACGATTTCGACTTTATGAATATGCTTGGTCATGTCTTAACGTGCTTCACCTTATTCGACTGGAGTTCGACAGTAGCTTTCGGCCGGATTCTATTCATACTTCGGAAACCTGCTAAATCGGAAGTCACATGGCAAGCTGTTCTCTACCCATTTGGAATTGACACTTGGGCGGCGCTACTTGTACTGTTTGCTTTTGCTACTGCATGCATATTTGTCTTCCTATTCTTGAGGGCGAACCGGACATCATTTTTCATATTATTATATTGGTCCATGTCAACTACATTCAAAATTTCTTTGGAACAGCCTACAGGCATACATAGCGGAACGAGATCTTTAGCAATTTGGTGGTTACTTTTTACCATCATTTCAGGGACCATGTACAAAAGCAATTTAGTGTCATATTTAACATTCCCCATTTCAGAAAAGATCCCAGAGTCGTTTGAGGAACTCGCTAGTCAGCAAGATTATCGTCTCATTCTTAACCATTTGGGAGATAACGAGTACTACTTTTTCAAGAATGGGCAGTCTCCCACAATTAAGGCTATAGCAAAGCGCCTAGAAATGGAGCCGAATCCTGTTAAGTGTGGACATGAAGTTTTACTCCATTCTAAAACAGCTTGCATTGGTTGGTGCCCCTTACTCCAAGTGACAATCGCTTCAACGGCTACCCTCAGCAAGTTCAAAGACGTCTTTCTCTACTCCAGCATAGCTAACCCGGCTATGTCTCTATCCATTTCGGTTCCGTTCAAGAAAGACTCTATATTTATGGATACGTTCTCTACCGTTATAAGTGCTGTTCATGAAGGTGGAATTTTTGGAAAGTGGGATGACGAAGTAATTAGCTACAACAGAGGAAAAGGAATCCAATTTGTTAACCAAGATGGAAATGAAGAAATTAAAAGCGTTTTGCAGTCATACTCGGACTCTGACGAAGGAAATCAAAATAGACCTTTAAAAGTTAATAATATGCTGGTAGTCTTTGTCATATTGGTTATCGGGCTTGGAGCTGGGCTAATCTGCTTTTTTGCAGAGTTAATTATAGACCATAGTTTTTTAAAGAAAGAGGATTGTGGTTATCCAGTAAAAGAGATACGCGTGGATGTACGAAGGCTTACGATATACTAATGACATGATGATAAAGACTAAAAATGTAGTCGGTGGGTATCGCACTTAAACCTGTAATTATTAATTATCAGAAATGTACCACATTTACTATATCCGGAATCACCTAACTCGCAGGACAAACAACTCCTTAATGAGCTACTTGAGTTTTAGGTGTTAATTACGGAACTGTAATACCAATACCAATTTCCTCTAGACAGAGTGCACAATAAAGCAGATTTTGACTATAGTGAACACGGACCTAAGTTATTTCACTGTAAAACCGCCATATACGTATTTACTTAATTAGAGCTCTTTCGCTCGCCAAAACAATTACCGATAATGACCGCGCTCGCAGCACCAATCAACATTTCAATTAACAATGAGTGTACATGGAAAGAAATGCTGGATTTTTAGCAGGCTGTAGTCGTAAAGAATATAGAACAGAATTACTAAATATAGGTACCTATATAATTACCAATTGGTATGATATTGATATACGTTTACATTTGTAATAATTGAATGGCAAAATAAATACTTGAGTACTTCTGTGCTAGCCAGATAATTAAGAAAAGGGGAAAGTAACAAGCATAATATAATAACTGAAAAGGCAATTGCATAAATTTATATAGTCCGAACTTCCAAAATACGTTGATGCGTAATATGTCTTATAAAGACGTTATTAAACTGTATATTCTAGACTCTAGTCGGGGTCATAATGCAGATTAAGTGTTTAGATATAATAATGATGATTATGTAATTAAATACCTACGTAAACATGTTTGGGTCGGCTTGCTAAAAGTTTGTAGGAGTATTTGACCTCTTGGAACTGGCATTGTGTGTGTTCTTAACATCTCCTTGAATTAGTTTAACAATCACTGGCAAAAATGACTTCAGCAAATTACTATTTTGTACTTATGTACAGCGTATTATTTTACCACTCCCATTTTCATCTTAGCGGAATTCTCCACAGCCCAAGAAAAACAAATTACTGCAGCGCTGTCAACTCTAATAGATTGGTGCTTAAATGAGGGGATTTATCGTCCCCGAAGTGTTTATACTTTTCCGCCACGTACTGATTCCGAAGTTGATGTTAAAATAGAGTCAATTTCCTACCTCCCAAAAATTTTGGAGCCTATGCCTTTACCTGAGCGAAAGTCAGCTCTAAATTACGACTCCATATTGTTCATACTGGAAGCTGAAAATTTGTCCCAGCTTTTGTCTCTATTTGATATAATTTTGAAATACGGAAGTCGTCGACGAGACTGCTTTATTTTTTACGGACCGGAAGAAGTGATTTCAAGTCTAGCTCAAAGCCAAAGTCGGAACTATTCCAATTTGCGCCAGAAAGCAGCATTTAGCACAGACTCCAAAAAATTTCTTTTTGACCAATTACTAATTCCGTACATGAGTGGTGATATTTCTCAATTTTCCTCTGAGCCCTGGCTGTTGTCGCCCCTAAAATTTGGATATAATTTGAGACAGAGACATTTTCGTGTAAGTGGATGCCCCGACCTTCCACCTTATCAGTACACCATTTCCAAGTCACCCAACGTAAAGTACGACGGAACGCAGATAAGAATGTTTGAGATAATGTCTGAGAAGTTCAACTTTACTTTCAGCATCCTTGCTCCACCAGGACAAATGTACGGAGCGATTCTTCCAAACGGCACCTGGACGGGTATGGTTGGGGACATGGTCCGGGGGGAAGTAGATACCGCGATCTTGCTGGGGCACGTTATCTACTGGTACGAATTTTTCGACTGGACCTCAGCTACCACTTTTACAAGACTTTTATACGCAGTTCGCAAACCAGGTCAAAGTGAAATGACCTGGCAAGCTGTATTCTACCCTTTCCAAACTGACACTTGGATCGCAGTGCTAATTCTTTTTGCAACAGTAATTATTACCATGCTTCTTTTTCTCCGCTTAAATTACGCCGAAGTGAAATTGTCAGAAATTGCATACTGGTCGGTGGAAACAACTCTAAAAATATCGTTGGAACAGCCCGTCATTGTTCGGAAGGAGGTAAAAATTATTGCTGTAAATTGGCTCGTCCTTACCATAGTTTCCGGAGCAGTTTACAAATGCAACTTAGTCTCTTTTCTAACGTTCCCATCTACCGAAAGGACGCCAATGTCTTATAAGGAACTAGCAGCGCGGAAGGATTACCAAGTTGTACTGAATCACATTGGCGATGCGGAATTTTACTTTTTTAAAAATAGCGAGTCGCCAACATTCCGTTCATTAGCGGAGCGTCTGGTCATGGAGCCAAATCCTATTAAATGTGGCCATAATGTACTCCTTCAAAGGGATACTGCCTGTATTGGATGGTTTCCATTTCTGCAAATTAGTATTGCCGCAACAGCCACCGTTGGCGGGACCATTACTGCTTACAAGTTTTCCACCGAACCGGCGTTATCAATTTCGCTTGCATTTCCATTCCAAAAAGATTCCATTTTTGTGGACACATTTGTTCCAGTGATTGGTGCAGTGCTTGAGATGGGAATATTTAACAAGTGGGAGGAAGAAGCAATAAATTACAACCGCATGAAAGGAAAGAACTATGTTATGCAGGACGAAAATGAGAAAATTTTAAATGCGCTTCAGTCAAATTCAGATAAGATAGATGGGAGGCAACAGAAGCCACTGAAGCTGGTCAATATCTTGGCAATATTTCTGTTGTTATTCGTAGGTAGTGCTTTAGCTTTTATGTCCTTTTTCGTGGAAAATATTGTCAGTTTAAATAAAAAAGAAATTGTGGCAAACAATTCACTTATACAAGTAGAAAGTTTTCACAATTAATTCAATTCAATTTAAGTGTTAAGTCTTCAGTAAACGTTTACTTGATGTTGAACATGTGCATCCGATATGATCTGACAGTCGCAAAGTTCTGCACGTGAAAACTTAAAATGAAGCACATGTCATTTATCAGACCTGATACCAATTTGATGCTTGGGTGGCCAATTAAGTGCAGACTGAGACTCTGATAAAATTTAGTACGACAAAACATTTTTTTAACCTTTGATCAGAACCTGAAACGAAAAATACTAATATAAGGAGCGTGCAAATAAATTTAGCATTCCAGAAAGAAGGAACCAGCTAGGAATTATACGAATTGTGTTGTGCTAATAAAACATTGTTTTTAGGAATTGCAAAAATGTGGCAAAATATTTTAGCCGTGGTCCTATTGCTGACCGCTGTATCACTGAGTTCCGCTCAGGTCTGCAATATCCATTGCGATGGCAGAAACTCCGCTGAAGGAAGGAACGTGAGGGAGGCGGCCTCTGCCCTGCTATTTGAGCGCCCCATTCGGCTCTACATTTCAGATTGAAGACAACATGGGCTTCGCTGAAATTTCGAATGCAAATCAGAACGACATAGTGTGGGTTGATAGGTCATTCACTGCAGGATGGAGCTGGGAAGGGGGACTAGGGTACACTTCAATTCCAGAAGGTGGAAGGGACGTGAGAAGCGGAATGTACAATGTGGACAATCCAAGCGAAAAGGGAGTTGGTGCTCTGAGGGCGTGTGGAAAAGTTGTGGACAGGGCGGAAATCGTGTGCACTCCTTGGGCAAGGTCAACTGTAAACGCGGAAAGGAGAGTTGATGCCGGAGCGACCGCACTAATGCAATACTATAACGGAAAACTTTTCTCGAAAACTGGCTGGTGGTAAGTTAATGGGAAATAGCGATAATTTAAAAGTTTTTAAACCTTGAATTAAAATTATGTGTATTTCTTACAGGAATGGCGCCAATTGTTTGACCGCGCTGTTGGACTACTTCAAAGTAACAGACTCCCATCATTACACATACGTAATTGACGAGATCTATGAGAAGAACAAGGACGAAGCTTTTGGAAACTTTACAAATGAGTATATCGACGACGTTCTGTGGTGGGGATTAGCATGGGTCAGTGCATACGACTTCACGAACAACTCCAAATATCTGGAAATGGCAAAGATCGATTCTGACTACAGCTACGGCTATAAAGACGACCACTGTGGTGGTGGATTGTGGTGGTCAACAGATAAAAATGCAAGAATAATGAGCGCGTGACATGGAGCTACAATCAGGGCGTGATTCTCGGTGGACTTTTGGAGCTGTATAAGGCCACAAACAACCAGACTTACTTAGATGAAGCGAAAGCGATTGTGGAAGCGGTATTTAAAAGCGACAGTCTCACTCCAAACGGAATTCTTACGGATTACGGCTGCGAGCCTGGTAGCGTATTAAATTCATAGCCTCCGAGTTAGTCTAATCTTAATCCAACCCGGTTTTTAATCGTTTTCTAATTTCAATCTAGGTGACTGCGGAGGTGATGTGCCGAGTTTTAAGGGAATTTTTGTCAGAAATCTAGCCGAACTCAATAGGTTTTTGACAGGACCTGAGAAGCCATACTCAAGCTGGCTGCAAGCTCAAGCAGACTCCATTTGGGAGAATAATAGGAACACGCTTAACCAGTTTGGACTGAGATGGGCAGGCACGTTTGATAAGACTGATGGAGCTAGACAGCAATCAGCCTTTGAAGCATTTATCGCAGCATTTGAGTAAAAAAATAAGTAAGTTGATTGATGTGAAAACGTGCTGTGCGATGTGTAGTCTACCTATAGCTGCTAATTTTCATTTCTGGTATTATTCCATCAATTAAAATAATATATATTGACAACAAAATTGTTGACTTTTGAGGTATCACGAATTGACAAAATGTTAATAAAATGCAATGCAAATCCTGACATTTATCATTTATTGATGTACTATAATAACATAAATAAAAGCATCCGCCTTTCTGTTAACATTTACCAGTTCGGTAATATTTGCGAATGGAAGCAATTCATTTTCACTCCTAAAGAAAAGTTTTTAAAAATGAGTTTTAAAGTTTCTTTATTTGCCACGCTGACTTTACTTTTGTCAGTAACGGCGGCATTTGCACAAGTATGCAATATTCACTGCGACGGACGTAGCCATTCTGATGCCACTCTTCCCAGACAAGGCGAGTCTGCTGAAATTTTCGGCAGAGTTATTCGCATAATGATTTCCGACTCGGATAACATGGGATTTGCATCAATCGATAATGGAGACCCAGGGGATGAAGTGTGGCTAGACAGGTCATTTGATGCAGGAAGAGGGTGGCAAGGTAAACTGGGAACTTCCTTTATTCCCTCAGGATCTCGGGGAGTAAACACCGTCATGTTCAACGTGGACAATCCTTCCGATAGGCAGATTGGAGCTTTGAGGGCATGTGGAAAAGCTGGAAATAGAGATGAAATTGCGTGTACCCAGTGGGTGCGATCCTCTGTTAATGCAAATACTCAGGTGGACGCAGCCGCAACTGCTCTCATGCAATATTACGATAGGAAGCTGTTTCCATCAACTGGCTGGTGGTAAGTTATTCATTTGGTGATAACACAAAAAATTTTGTTTAAATTTAAACTATTGGCGAATTTATTATATGTAACTTTTCATTTAGGAATGGGGCAAACTGTCTCAATGCTCTCTTTGATTACTTCTCCGTGACTGGAACCCAAACATATCGGTACATTATTGATGAAGCCTACGAGCGGAATAAGAACGACCACTTTGGAGACTTTACGAATGACTACATTGATGACACACTCTGGTGGGGTCTCGCATGGCTGAGGGCTTATGAACTAACAGGAGAATCTAAATACTTGGAGACTGCCAAGCACACAGCAGACTACAGTTATGACGGCTACAGGGACAACGTTTGCGGAGGTGGGTTATGGTGGAGGATCCAGAAGGATTACAAGAATGCTATCACAAACGAACTGTTTATTAAGCTGGCCGCCGCCCTCCATAACCACATTTCCGGAGATACAAAATACTTGAACAGGGCTGTGGAAGTTTGGAACTGGTTCAAAGCAAGTGGAATGATCAACGGAGAAAATCTAATCAACGACGGTTTGAGGACATCAGACTGCTCCAATAATGGCGATGTCACGTGGTCCTACAATCAAGGTGTTGTACTGGGAGGTCTGGTGGAGCTCTACAAAGCAACTAGAGACACAAACTATTTAACTGAAGCGAGAAAAATTGCGGATGCGGTAATGGCAAGTGGGGCTCTAAATCCAAATAACGTTTTGAGGGAGTATGGCTGTGGTAATGGAGACTGTGGGGGAGATGGTCCATCTTTTAAGGGAGTGTTTGTCAGGAACTTAGGAGAATTAAACAGAATTTTGTCAGAGGGCACTGACAGGCCCTACTCAAGTTGGCTCCAGAATCAGGCAAATTCTAACTGGAATAATAACAGAAATGCTCTGAATCAATTTGGACTTCGGTGGGAAGGTCCTATTGACAAGCTTGATGCAGCTAGACAGCACAGCGCTCTGGAAGCTTTTGTTGCTGCATTGTAATTGTATTCATTGTCACTCATTCCAGAAAAAAACATTTATACGTATGTGCCTATTCATACTTGAGATTATGCCAGTAGTCTTGGGTTGATTTGGCTTCTAACAAATTGGCAAGAAATAAAGGAAACCGGAAGTAAATGTATTTCCAGTGTTCACCTTCTTATCGCATGCAATTACGGGGCACTTTATTTGGTGGAATGTCACACTTTTATGAATAGTATTTTTCTTCCGTCGTCGCATTTTCTTCTTTTCCGTATTCAACCTGAAAAGCATTTCCAGATATAAGATGGAATGAAAATAGAAGGAAGGCCATGATAATGAAAAGGCAACAAGGAGAAATTCTGAAGGCTTTGGTGTATCACACCTAAGCACGTAATAGTCAGCTTTCATAGGAAAATGTTGTATTTTTGGTGAAAAATGCGTAATAATAATAAAGTGTTAGGAAATATTTTTTGTATTTGACCGTCAACTAGGTGAAAGGACGTTTTGGGTAAAAGCAAGCTTCTACTGGAGACGAAACCTCTCTAGCCAAGTCCAGCTACTCCAGCATGCATGGTTGCTAGGTCCGAGGAGGTCACAACAAAACTCGGGTAGGCTATATGCGGAAGTGGATTTCGGTTGCTCTCACTGAAGGCCACAGCAGTGGAGAAAAATTGTATAAAATAGAAGAGAAAGGGTAAAATTGTGCTCTGTATTAAGGACGTGGCTCTGTCACGATTCGCTCCGCTGTTAGCATCAGTCTGTGACTGGACAATATTTGTAACAGACCCAATTATAAACAGCTTGGATTTAAAAATCTGAAAAAAGAAAAATTAACCCTGTTTACTTGGAAGTGGTTGCAGTTGAGTGATTTGCGTTCTTAGTCAGTGGTAAAATTTGAGCAAATTTCTTTGCCGAGAAAATGCCAATTGAGAACTGCATAGCTCATTGGTACGACAATGACATTCGGTTCGACCTAATGACAAGGTATTTTACTGAGTTTTAAGGATAAAGTAGCATTAACTTTTATTATAATTAAGTGCCTTGAAATAATATTCGAAATAATTTCAGATATTTGAAGCCATGTGCAGGAGAAAAGATTTTCGAAGTGATTGAACCTGTGGAAGACACCAAGGGAAACAATGGAGAACCTGGGAAACTTATTTGCACCAATCTCCGGGTTATATGGCAGTCTCAGAAGTATCCAAAAATCAATTTATGTGAGAGTTAATTAGAGATACTATTATAATTATCCAATGTTAAGTTGTCTGTTGAGTGAGCTATAAAAATCAATGAAATTCTTTAAAACTTTTTCAGCCATCGGGTATAATCCAATAACCTCCATCTCTATAAAATCTGCAACATCTAAACTACGCGGGATGACAGAGTCCCTCCATATACTGGCAAAAACAAAGTCATCTCGATATGAATTCATTTTCACGAATCTGGTCATAGATCACAACAGACTATTTCCTGTTGTGTTGGGAGTTCACAGGTAAAGAGCTTGCAAAGCTCATGATTTGAAATGGAATTGTTGATGTCTCTTTGATTGTCTTATTCATTTAAATTATTTTCAGGGCATACATACAGTCAAAGCCTTACAGAGAAATAAAAATGAGGAGTGCAATGATTGTCGCAAACAAAAAACTACAAATGCTCCAACAGGAGCAAATTTGTGAGCAAATCAGTGGAGTCTGGAATCTTTCTAGTGATCAGGTTAAATAAGTTTATAATGTAGAAAGTCATTAGTAAAATTGCAGTTTTTTTAGATTTAATTTAAATTAATTTAGGGGAATCTTGGCTCCTTCTTCATTACCAATGTCAGAGTGGTCTGGTTCGCGGCTGCAAATGAGCTTTTCAATGCTTCAATACCATTTCTGCAGATAGCAGAGGTAAGAAAAAATGAGCTCAACCGTTTAGCAAATTAGCAATTTAATAGAGGAGGTGCTACAGCCACATGTGAAAGAAGCTACACAAATGGCTGAAGTGAAAAAATGCTTTTTATGTCTTAGATAAAAGTGAGGGACTCAAAATTTGGAAAGGCTCTAGTAATCGAAACAACCGAGTTTGGCGGAAACTACATTCTCGGGTTTCGCATTGATCCGAAGGAAAAATTGCATTCTGTATACAAGTCACTGCTTTCAATTCACGATACCTACATGCAGTACCCCGAGTTTGGGGTGGAGTTCAATCCTGATGTAAGGGCAATAACTGTAACCAACGGGTTTATGTTTTTGCTAATAAAAAGTGGCGAAGTAGATATTTTATGCATTAAATTCTTTGCAGACTATTGATGCTGAAATGGAGCAAGAGCGCAAGGACCGACTACGACGAGCTATAGCGGAAGAAGTGGACGAAATTGACGAAAACCCAGAGCTGGCTTCTGATGCGTTCGCCGCATATTTTGCAGATGGGTACACCGGCGATATGAATGGCTCATCAGAGCGAAGACAAATTATTTACAGTGAAGAGCTTGGACTGGCAATTGAAAAGCCGAAAGATGGGTTCACCCTGCAACAGCTCTGGGAGGTTATTCCATCGTCATAAATTTAAAATTGTGTTTTCGACTTGTGATACAAAAGTGCGGTGGCTTTAATTTCATTATGCGTAAGCGTAACCTTTTACACTAAATGTGATGCTGTGACTGTAGCTATTATCACTACTACTAACTTGACTTGCATAGCAAAATGTAAAATGTCATCATAAGATTTTTAAATATCCTGTAATTCAATTGCAACAGTGTTTATGTGATCATTAAATATGTAATGCGACATAACGACGCAACTACGTTTCGCATTTTAAGCACCTGGCAGGAGGGGTTAAACACGCGTTTGCGCAATACTAGTTGTGATCAGGGCGAAAACAAACAGCTAGCTATGCAAGGCCAACGCCAAGGTCGCAAGTTTTACCGCATTGTGAAGTTGACTTTACATAATTGCTACATTTGGTGTGAACATACTATATTTATTACAACAACTTGTAAATATGCATAGAATGTAGAAAAGGACTTCTTAAAATTCCAATTCCAGCTTTAGACTGCTGGAGACGGAAGAAGACGGCTAGAGATGTAGTCAGTACTAGAACCAATTGCTTCCTTCACGACTTTTTTACTGGATTCGCAGGAAAATTCACTTAATCCAAAATCCAAATACAGGATATAGCAGATTTAAGAACAATCTTGTTTTTGAGGGCAAATGAAACCAGTGCAGTACCCGTGGGGAAGTCCAAAAAGCAAAGTAACCTATTTGAGACGCACAGCAATGCATACCCCTGCGACGGGATTGCTATCCGGATTTCTCTGTAAGTTGAAGTGCCGACCTTTCCGAGAAAATGAAGAATAATTTCTCTCGAATCAATCATTTCATATACTTTCGAAGTGTGCAAAGTTGCTAAATCCACATCAGGGTAAAACCCCACTCTTTATGCATTGTGTACGGAAACGAAACGAAAGTGGCTAGAGAAATCTTAATGTTCTAAGAATTTTAATAATACACCTCCGAGTACAAAGGCCGACTACCTTAATTTTGAAACAGTGAAGAGCTCTCCTATCGTTAGCAAAAGTACCTAGGCGGGGTGTACTCAACTTGCCATTTTCTAGTGCACCACTTACCATATATCTTTGAAAGAAGTCAACCAGTTTGCCATCACTACTCAGTAGCGTTTACTCAATGCCACTTACGTGGAAACCTTTTCGCTGTGACCAAAAAAACTTCGCAAAAAAATCTGCAGCGCGTCTCTCATTATTGCATGCAGCTCACTGTCCCAAGAAATACTGACCAACACAACGATGTCGATGTCGTCGCACTTTACTGTTTGTAAATATTGAATATGTGCAAGAAAATAGGCAGTCAATGAGAAGTACTATCTGTATGGAACTTCATTACCAGCTAGGGAGAAATAACTAGTTTCAACCGCATAAAAAATATTCTGTCTAGGTGCATACGATACAGATTACAAACAGATCGAGATCTTTAGTACAACTCTAGTAAAAAAAGGGTATACAAACTTAAATTACATAAAGGATTCTTGTTACAACTTTCAGTAGGCTAGTAAATTATCTTGTGCCTTTTTATACGCAATGAAAACAACTTTGAAAGTAGTAATTTGACAGCAGTTGAGCAGCTACTGCGAATCACACTGGCCTCCCTGTACCCATTGATCAACTTTTGGCTGCGAACACTTTATTAATGACGAGCGCATCTTTTGCAGCAAATATTGAAGACGTCATCTCCAACCTCATTTCTCCTTATTTAAGCTTTAAATGTCGCTATGAAGAAATGCTTGAAGGGTGGCTAAGATGAATCGTAAATCGGACTGCCGGACTTGCATCTACTTTTCTATAGGAATGGTATAAAATGCACTACAACTGTCAAATCCTTTACAAATCGAATTCCGGTAGCGAAGAATAAACACATACAAAAGAATAAATAGTTCTCTTTTAAATATATTTTTGTGGGGCAAAGTGGGACAGTAAATGCCAATCAAACATTGACTTTTAAATGGTCAAAATTAAAATAAAAAATATTTCACATTATTTTAGTGAAGTGCTCACGTATCCACTATTTAAAATTACAAATCGAATTACTAGAATAATTAAACACCATGAAACGCGACACTTATGTAATAAATTACTCCCGTGATGATGTCGACAAGTCAGAAGAGAGACGGGGTTGTTTTGGGGGAAGAACTCACCAGTATTTAGCTGCTGCCGCAGGTAGAAAAAAGCTCTTCATGTGAATATTGCATTATTAAAAAAAGTAATTTGGAATTTAATTTTGAAATTTTTCATTTATCTTTTGCGAGTGTAGTTACAATTGGAGGTTTCAGTTTAGGAAACTGTTTGGGCTACTCATCGCCCGCCTTACCAAATCTCAAAAGTAGTGGTGATTTTCCCAACTTGGAAAAGTCCGACTTGTCATGGATCGGGTCTCTAGTGACGGTAAATTTCTTACTCTGATCATTCTGATGAGTGCGCTATTAATAACTGAAAGTTTTATGAGTGTGGAGCTAAATAGAAGTATTATTGTCGTAGATTGGAGCCCTGTGCGGAGCAGCTTTCAGCGGATACTCAATAGATAAAATAGGGAGAAAAAAGACGCTTCTTTTTGTGGGTCTTCCATTCACAATTGGATGGGCAACTATTGCACTAGCCCAGTACATTTATATGCTCTACATTGGGCGCTTTCTCACAGGTACGAAAGACTTAAGCAAAAAATATCTTCTAAGTCATATGAAAACGAACATGTTGTTAATTAATTTTAAATTGAAAATATCTTTTTAGGTTTCAGTGTCGGTGCAATGAGCTTGGTTGCTCCAGTGTACTTAAGCGAAATTTCCCAGTCCAGCATTAGAGGATTTCTGGGAGCAGTCTTTCAAGTGACAGTTACAGTTGGCATTTTATTTACGTGAGTTATTTGTGAAACCCCAATTAAAATTGTAATCTCCTTATTTTTGAATCGCATCTCCATAATCCGACTCTATTGAAAATTCGACAGGTTTATAGTAGGATCGATGGCTTCATGGAACGTCCTCGCAGGAATTTGTGGACTGGTCCCTGTGATTTTCACATTTTGCACATTTTTTCTCCCAGAGTCTCCGAGATACTTGCTTTATCTTTTTAGGTTTCAGTGTCGGTGCAATGAGCTTGGTTGCTCCAGTGTACTTAAGCGAAATTTCCCAGTCCAGCATTAGAGGATTTCTGGGAGCAGTCTTCCAAGTGACAGTTACAGTTGGTATTTTATTTACGTGAGTTATTTGTAGAACTTCAATTAAAATTTTTGACTCCTTATTATTTAATTGCATCTCAATAATCCGACTCTATTGAAAATTTGACAGGTTTATAGTAGGATCGATGGCTTCATGGAACGTCCTCGCAGGAATTTGTGGACTGGTCCCTGTGATTTTCACATTTTGCACAATTTTTCTCCCAGAGTCTCCGAGATACTTGCTTTCTCTGGGGAACACGGAGGAAGCCCTGAGGAGTTTATCATGGCTGCGTTCTTGTGACTCGATGAACCCGTCCAAGAGCGTTCTTGAGGAAATGGATGAAGTAAGAGCCAATAAAACTACGCAACTGTAATTTAGTAACTTGGCGTATTACACTGCTTTGTGTGCACGATGCGTGTCAAGCCATTACAATCTGCTCAGTTATCTACCTACACTACACAACAATTGAGCTGTTTTCATATTTAATTATCGAGCAGCTAGAAAGAATAGATTTTTTTGAAGGTTACACCGCTGTTCAGTAACTAATTAATTATTAACTTACTATTATGCATTTTCCATTACGCAGATTCAAGGATCCTTCCAAAGCACATCTGTATGACGGTCAAACTGGCAGATTTCACCTGTTGGATCTCATTAGCACACCCGTCCTAAAGCCAGTGCTGATCACCCTGGGTCTCATGTTCTTCAACCAATTTTGTGGAGCGAATGCCGTCGGATTCTATACCGTCTCGATATTCGAGGCAGCCGAGCTAGGAGTCAATGCTTACCTGTCATCAGTTATTGTTGGCATTGTCCAAGTAATTGCAACTGCTCTTGCGTCAGCTTTCGTGGACAAAGCTGGAAGGAGGATTTTGCTGCAGCTCTCCTTTGGAATGATGTGCTTGTCTTTGCTCACTTTGGGGACATTTTTTCGTCTGAAGGATGAGTCATTGTTTGGAAGCGTATTTCTGAAGGATTCTGCGCAATGGGTACCTCTCATTAGCGTTATTGTATTTAACGCTGCCTACTGCGGAGGTGTGGGATGTCTGGTATGGACCGTGATGAGCGAAATTCTTCCTAGTCATGTCATTGGTGAGCTTTCAGCATTTTCATGGAAATTCTTGGAAAAACATATGCACCTACATTTCTGATTAGAAATGAATCATGGTACTGATTTTTGATGAATAAAATGGATTCTGCGTAATTCCCCTTTCAGGATTCGCATCCGGCCTCGCCACAACATTTAACTGGACTTTAGGATTTCTCACAACAAAATTCTTCCACGATCTTAATGACTCATTGGGAATCCATTTTACGTTCTGGCTCTTCTCCGCAGCTTGTGCGGTAGGTCTTATCTTCATATTTGTTTTCGTTCCTGAAACAAAAGGAAAATCTTTGGATAGAATCCAAAAAGAAAACTTCCAGCAGAGGAGCGAAGACCTGACATCGGTGACGGGGTCGACTGCAGATCTCGTTTGAAAAATAGTGTTCTTTGTTACTCTAATTTTTAGATAGGAAATGTATTGATATTGATGCCTGGTACTTTGTAGGTACAGCGTTTTCGCAGCGCACGTGGCATGTTTTACAAGATGTGTTTTTGTTACCGCATATGTTGGCAGTATTGTATAAGCTAGTTTATTTTGCTTTGTTCAGCTGATAAAAAATTGTTTAGTATTCTGGCTCCAAAAAAGCTACATCTTTGATTTTTGCGCTAAATCTAACACCTAAGCGAGCCATGTATTTAATGATTTATTGTAAGTGCTAACTGCTAACCTAGGGATGATGTATGCTATGCAGCCTTTCATCCATCAAAATAAAATATTTTGTTTATGTAGCTCAAAAAATCCAATTAATGAATTAATTAATCCATTATGAAGTAATCAAATGGCAATAAACAAACACTGCAACACTACAAGGTATCGACGTTTTTCTAAATTCAGTCTTTCATCCATAGCCAAAGTAAATGCAAATCTTGGAACCAGAAATGGCGTTATTGTGTGGGTGCCAATGATTCTAGAAGATTGCTCATGCAATGCATAGTGCTATGCTGCCAGACTTGCAATTTGCAACAAATGATTCATTTATGATGACGTTATGTCTATATTTAATCATACTTCTTGAATGGGAAAGTGCATTTACCTACTTTAGACTTCCTATGCAATTTAAGCTTTTTTAAATATTAACCTGAACTCTCATCAGGGTTGTCTAGTCTAGAGCGCAAGCTGAAGAAAAGTGGCAGAAGCATAATAAAAGCGTATGAATAAAATCAAGTTTGACCTTTCATGAGTCAGCACCTAATAATTATATGCAGCGAATATGTTATTTATGACGTGCGAATAATTTTTACCCGATGTTGCCTCGTTTACCTACTAATTTGCTTAGGTATCTGTGCAAATATACGCGGCAATTTTCCGAAAGCTCTACAAAAAAATGTGTAATGACTAGCTTCATTAATCCAGGAACACGGTAGCGTGAACAGGTGTGTAAAACAAGACATGACATGGGCTGGGTTTTACAAGAAGGCTCTCCGTCTGTATGGCTTATGCGCAATGTGTGGAGAAGAAGAACGGTCGGTTTTTTTAATAAAAATTTTTTTCAGTTTTTTTATCCCTATCCATATCCATCGCAATCCCATAAAATAATAATATTACATAGATGCACGTGCCAATAAAAAAAGAGATAACTACCTACATCCGGCATGCTGTCTTATCTTTATTGGTAATTAAAAATCAATAACATGTGAGCAGAAAAAAACCATTTCTGGCCAAAACTCGCTCTTATAATACTATTTTTATTGTAAGCTATTAGATATGTGTAATTCTATTTAGTATCAGTTAAGAAAGACTTTAATGTTGACATGAGGAATCACACAGCCCCATCAGCCTGTGTTAACACGAATTGTGGATTAGAGTAGCTGACTGATAGTAGCAGTAGCAGTGGATGTACTTGAACTTGGTACGTCTACAATGAGAAAAATGGAACTTGCCAGTAGTACTATAACAGTATAGTGCCTTCTTCTCACCTATTAAAATTGCACTGCGCACCCTTCATAAAAGGTGCATCTTGCAAGCAAGCACCTATAATTATCGCGCAACCTTTGTAGCATTTTTTTTTCATTTCTGCTGCGCTGAAGCGAAAGGTTTCCTTGTAGACGTCGAACATGATGGGAACTGGCAAGTTGAAACGAGTTGTGTTCGTAAGAGAATGACCTGAAGAAAATTCCGTTGTAAAGCTGGAGCCCTCTGGAAGCTACAGATTCTGGTTTAATTACTAACTACTGCTGGTTTTAGGTTGGGCAGGGACTGGCCACACAATTTCCAGAACAGACATGAATATCATTTCATGCTGAATTCCCTCGATGGATAAAGTTAAAGGTCTAGGGCGCATCTCGTAATAGTCTCAATAAGAGAAATTAATTTTTACTTAAATGCATTCGAAATGGAAATAATTCACTCCTCATACTAATAGTTAAGGTGGGTAAATCGAAGTTTATTAATGCTAATTTATTGGCATGATACGGTAGCGGTTAGGGTATGTAAAGCTAATAAAAGTGATAATAATATGTTATTATGCTAAATTCAAATTTAATGATAAGTTATTATCGTTAGGCTCCTTTTCCTCAATCTGCGGAATAACTGAAAATACTTTAACTGCGCAACTGGACCAATTGCTTGCAAACTCTATTCACCAGCATATTTCGTAAATTGTTTAACATCTGCAAGTTAATATTAGCAACATGGTCGGCAGGTTAATTGTTCACGGATGGGGGCACATATGACTTTGCCTTGCATTGTTGTATGCTGAGTACTGTTTGTCAGTCTGTTTGCAATTTAAATGGAGTGGTTTTCAGGTAGCTGCTCGTGCTAGAATACTAATCACTGAATAAGTCACAAAAATCCTAACGATGACTGTTATATAGTTGTAGAACATGGTTTAGAGGTGGCTGCGCTTGGAGGAGGGGAGGGCATGGCCAAACTTAAGCTTATTGGGTTTGGGCAGCCAGACGAGCCAGCAAAAAAGACACACCTTCTCGTAATTATATGCAGAATCCTTAGGTAATAAAAGCGTAACATAAAGTGGAATGTTTTCGCTGGAAAAAATAAAAAAGATATGTTTCTGGAATGCTATAAATTAAATAGAAGCAGTAAGAATAGGCTCGC
>JAHZND010001514.1:0-21364 GCA_027744115.1 Acrocyrtus sp. NNG-2020 | reverse complement strand
GCACTAAAAAAGAAAACTTTTTTTAGGTTAGATTTTTTAGTTCTGGAAAATGCAGAAAGTATGCGGTGCCTGTTTCTACTCTCCAGTATTTATCCGGGATTTCTTCTACTAACCGAAAACAGGAAATCAGATGGGGATTGACAGACATGGGTATTTCTTCTTTTAAGGAGAGCATTGTATTGCCCATCTGGAGGAGTCAACTTGAAGGATATGCCATCTGGAAAATTTTGGGAGGGCGTTGTGGAAGGAAATGGAAGTGCAAGGAGAATATCTGGAACTGGAAGAGTATATTTTATCCTCTCTAGAACGTATATTTTACGGAAACTTGAACCACACTGGAACCACCGCGTTTTGCAATATTGGAAAACAATTTTTTACTATATCCGATGTAAATATTTTTTTTGAAATTTGGAAGTGAAATGAGGAAAAAATAAACTTAGTTCTTTAGAGGAACATATGCCCTGCCCCTTTCATTTTGTAATATTTCCAAACAGTATCCTCCTGGCTCCAGGTAAGGACTTGTAACCGCAACCTTTAAATAAACAGGATCGTTGCCCTGCCCAAACCCAACCCCCCAGTAAGAACATATCATATTGTGGAGTTGCCTTTCAAATAAAAATAAAATATTGCTGGAGAAATACGTGGACAATAACTTTCATTTCTCCAGAAATATATTAGATATTTAGTCAACAGTCCTTTTCCCCACACAGGAACAGTTTGGATGAAGTGTGCAATTTAAATAGAGAAAATATAAGTTCCCCACAGTGCCAATATATTAAATTTTCCTTGCACTGTGACCGGAATGCTCTCTGAAGCTCTTTCAAGAGAATTGTCGTACGTGCCTTTTTCTACTGTGGACTTCTCCAGAACTCGGCTCCTCCACTAAATATAAATTACTTCATGTGAGGACTAGAAATACGACCATTTCTTTAAGCTGCGTTTGACAAATGGTTTCCTTGATATTAAATTTACTTCCGGATAAGAAAATAATAACGAGGGATATGTGATGACAGTTCAACGTTCCAGCCACCACCGCCACTTCCAATTCCCACCACAAGCCTGGAACCCAAAACCAGACAAATTCCACCACGTAACACATGCGGGCTAACTCACACACACTCACTCTTTTACGCATATACATCCATTGTCGTACTTTCCCTGGAGAATATTTTTTTGGGATTGTCCACGACCACGCAGTATATATCTGAAACCCCGTTTGTGTTTTTATATTTTTAAATTCCCTCCGAAAAATATATTGAAAATGCTTTTCCTATTTTTGTCCGTGAGATGCTAAAATGCAAATCAAAAGGACATAAAGTGAGCAATAACCGTGGGGAGTGTTGACTGTGGTGTGTGCTGCTCATCTCCCCACACTCTTTTTTATTACTCTCCCACGCAAAAAAATCCCATTCAGACCGCGACAGCAAAAGCAGGTCTGGGACTAGGGATAGAAAAGTTTTTTTTTTAGAAAAACTTTTTTCGAAGCCATTCTCGTTTTTTTTATGTAATCCTGATTGATACTTAGCGGAGGGAGTACGAAGGAAAAAAAAGTAGTGAAGACGGATACGGGATAAAAGTGAAGATTAATTGTAGTAAAAGTATTAATAAAGGGGGGTGTAATGGGGAATATGTGGAGAAATGGGGCTGGTGAGGAATTGCCAGAAATGCCGAAAGTTATGGCCTAATCAGTCATAAAAAGGAGAAGGGAAAATGGAAGCAACAAGCCGGGAGGGAATAGTACTACTTATGCTTACTAGAACCGCTAGTCTTTTCCATTTATCCATGTCGTGTCTGGGAAATGGTCTTTAGTGAGCCTCGTAATTTGTTTTAGTGTGTAATAAAATAAAAAAAGGAGGGAAATTGGAGTGTTCCAAAGGCACAATTTTTTTGTTCCACATGCTCCATGTAGAAAAAATAAATTGTAATCACACATGGAATGCTTGCATAAAAATGCAGAGCGCCGCATTTTTTTACAAGTGAGCTCCACCACTCAAGAAGAAATAAAGAGGAACTTGTTTCGAGCTTTTTTTCCTTCTACGAATGAAAATTGTTTTGTATTTGATTACTATCCTTTTTTGCTGCTCATGTTTACTCTCGGTATTGTCGTATAAAAAAAAGTAGTGAGTGGGATTTGGATCAAATTGCAAATTTGGTTTGGGCACGAGAAATCGAATGTATACAGGATACATAGTGAAATGGATATGGGATTGGGAGGAAGAAAAGGAATGAGACGCAGTTTATTCGGTAATTGGGGATGTATCCGAGACACTCGGAAAATAATAATAAATATATATTTAACTGAATTGCGCCCGATCAACTTCTATTGCGATCTGCATACAAGACAATTTTCTCCAGAAGAGGGAGAGGGAATAGTAATTGAATGTAATTTTCTAGGAAATCAAAATGTAAAGGGCTTTGAGCTACATGTCTAAATGGAAAATGCAATGATTGTACTGCAAAGAAACGTTTGAGGGTTTCTCTTTTATGCAAGAAATGAAAGGGACATAAGAGTGGCTAATAATGTTCGTTCCAGACAAGTCAATAAAATAATTCTCTTTAATAATTTAAACGGCCAATTTACTCTGAAATGTATTTACTCTTCTTTCCACTTTGTGCTACCCAAGGACATGATAATATTCTTATCAGTCTCCACTCTCCAGTGAAGATCAATCAACTCTGCAAATAAAATCTTAATAACTGGAATGGAAAGTATATGAAAGCTAATTAAACTTCCCATTAAAGTAAGACAATTAACTTCAAGATGTGAAAGAATATATATATTTTTTGAAAAAAAAAGTTTGTTCATTAAGGAAAGATAATATTCTCTATTCTTCTCATCAGGTGGGCGGTAGACTACATTTAGAATACCAACTTTTCTAAGGACTGGCAGCTGGGGGCTATATAAAAAATCCGTTTCATTATAAGAGTTTGTTTCGTGCCATGTCTATCGGATGCAATCCAGCCGCGAAAATCATCCCAGGGTAAAAAAAAAGTAGCAAAAGTAACCTGACAGCTATCAGCCATCCACCACCACTACTACCGCCCCACTTGACTCCCCCTCATCATCAGTCGGAAAATTTTCTTCCCGGAATAAACAAAAGAGCTTCCCTCCGGTTAGAAGAACTGCAAAAAATTTTCTCAGTCGTCTCCTCTTATTAAAATGGGAGGTGGGAGGGTTACATAAAAAACCTTTTTTTTCTTTCATTTCCTACCGCTTTCTAAAATCTACAATTTTTGCATCATCTTCTCAGAAAAGTGCAGTAAAGGAAGTACAACAAAAGAGGATGGAAATGTATTCATTTTCTTTGCATAAAAAAATTCGCAATTTATTTCAAGGAGGAAAGTGTTTACATTTTGCAAGAGATTATACCTACGTAGTGCCGCCATTTTTATCCCACTCTTTGTTCACTCTTCTTCACCATCATCAAGCGAAAAAAAAAGAAAGAATGGGAAAATGTAATTAGAAAAAATTGTACATTAACTTGCACAAAAGAGGATTTTTCCCCTCTCGTTAGTTAACTTCCACTCTCATCTCTTTTTCTCTTTATCCTATTACAAAAATATCAAAAGGGAAAAGAAGAGAGGAGGGATGCAGACCTGCTTCCTCCCTTTCCATTGCACTTTTTTATACTGGCTCTAAATGATTTTTTTTCAGTGTAAGCCTCCTTGAAAAAAAAATATTTAGTGAGGGAAAATAGCTTCCTTTTGTATGTTCGTGGAGTGTGCTAAAAATAAGAATGGAGATGGGGTACATTATATAAAAATACTTTTTTTTCTATGCACTTTTCAATGGAATTTCACTCTATTCTCCATTCATTAAAAATAAGTCAAGTTCTTCATGTTCTCTCCAGCAGAGAAGGGAAAAAGATATAAAGCCCATTTTCCCTTCTTTGAAAAGGAGAATCAATTTTTTTAGTCTTAATTAAAGTAGAAAAAAAGTTTATTTTTTGTGTCCTCCTTTTCATTCCTTTCCCCGCTCTTGTGTAGACAGTGAGTTGGCTAATTTTAATAAATCTGAGGAGTGAGAAAGGCGGAGCACTGATAAAACAGAGTTAATTATGGTAATTGATATTTTTAGCAAGTGTACACTGGAGTGAGTTGTAGTCTGCCGTTGTAGTCCCACCGGGCCATTTTCTACATGAATTAGACTTCAGATTGTGTCTTTTTTATGTGAGCGGAGTTGACACTGAAATCAGCCGAAAAGAAACTTTTTTTTCTGGGAGGAAGCAGTGTGCCAAAATCATTACTACCCGCGAAAAAAAACGTCTTCATCTGTCTTCTCCTGTGCAGTTACAGGGAGAAAGCTACAACTACTCATTTACTAAAAGTCGATGTGGATATGTCCCGCGGAGAGAGTCTCGAGCGCGGTGTGCGAAGGAGATGTATTGTTTTGTATATTTCTTTCCAGCTTTTCCTTCTAATCTCCCTTCACACTGGAATACAATCTCCATTTTATTTTTTTTAGGAAACTTCTCCATTCCGACTGCATACAATGAAGATGGAATGGAGCTCGAAGTTGAACACAACTCTACCTATTTCTTCCTAGTCTTTAAGTAAATTACTCCAGAGGAAGATTATTGATTCCGGAAAAAAATTGTTTCTGAGCATGTCCCTCGTCACAGGAGAGTTGAAAACCTTTAAAAAATGCTTGCTTATTGAGCACCATTTCGGATGCCATTCAAGTCCCATTTTATAAACGGATATATAAATTGTTTACTAGCTTTGAGTAAACTCTTTTCTCCTTATTTCCGACTTTTTAAAGAAAAATAGTTTTTTCATAGGAATTTAGGTTTCTTGGAAGATTTTTTCATATTATTACACAATTTTTTTGAGCTCCTGCTGAGATTTCCTTTTTATATATATTTTCCCACGTCTCAAAAAAAAATCTTTCAGTTCTTGCCGCACACACTGGTATCGTCATATCGTGTCAGTCCAGTGTCATATAGAAAATGTCACATTGTCTCTCTTTTCATTTTCCAGGAATGGTATCCAGCAAAAATAATAGTCCTTGGTGGCAGCTCCCTGCTCGTGATCCACCACTATTATTACGTTTTCTGAAGGAGAAAAATGTATGTCCAGGGGTATAAGAGCTCGTAGAATGTATGAGTATGCCTTGGAGAAAAAAAATATATTTTTTATTTTAGGAGACCTTCATCAGAAAAAAAGGAGTTTGACTAGTGACGTGAATCCTTTGTGTCCTCTAAGCAAAAGGAAAAAGGGAAGGATGATGATGTTTGAGCGTTTTCATAACTGGTTATGGTGCTGGAGAAATGGAGAAAGGTTGACTGTCTTTTTTATATAATTTTTTTTCTTTTCTTGGCATCTACTGATTCCCCTCTGGTGTGCGCTTTCCCGTCTTTTATTCGACGCTAAAGTTTTTCTTACTTTTTGCAGAGACTCGCTCACTCGTTCCTGGTCGAATGGAGAACGTGAAAAGAACGAAATGGTTGCTGACTGGAGAGAAAAAACGGGGACTCCGCTTCAGGAGCGCGTTTCCTGGCTAAGAAATAAAAAACTGGAACTATTTTATGTTTTGGGGAGTCCCTCCGGACTTTTCAATGTTAAAAGGATTATAGTGCGTCAGTTTATAAAAAAGGGTTGCAACGAAGATGAAATGAAGAGGCGCACTTTTTGAAGGAAGAATTGTAATAAGTAAAGACGCTGAGGAGAATGATTTTTCAATAAAAAAGTAAAATAAATTCTGGGTAGGAGGGCGTCCATTTTAAATACATTTTTGTAACCTTCGAGTAAAAATAAATGAACTAAAATAACAAGGAAATAGTTACAAAGTGCGTGGATACGTCAGTGTCAGTGCCCTCGCTGTCTTCCGGAAAATTGGAATTATTGAGGGGGAACCCAACTGGAAATGTCTCTGGAAATCGGCAAATTAACAAGGAAATGGATGATCCTGGAATAGGAAAAACGTTCCATTTCGTTTTATCTCTTTCATGAAATGATCCTTCGATTGATTTGAAAAATGAACAGAAAATAAAACTTTTTTTTGGCTTTGTAGGAAAAAAGAAGAAAGTCGAAAACGATTTTTTTCATCTCGTCCTTGGCTTCTCCCAGTCAAAATATTGAAGAGAGTATAAATATGCGGCAGGAAGAGAAAAGCTGGTTGGAACTAAATGCCATTTTGCATTTAGCCATTTTCTTCCAAAATATAAATATTGCTCTTGCTTTTCCTAAGTTTGTTACGCGAAGAGGAGGAAAAAAGGATTAAATCTTGGAAGAGTGATCCTCCCTGAAAAAAAAGAGTTACACAAGCTTGTTCTTGTTGTATTGTTCTTGCCAAAAAAAAATTGGTTCGGCAATGTTTGGAGAAGAGAAGCGCGCCGCTCCTAGTGACGAAGATTGCCTTTTCTCCTTTTGCATTTTAATTTTGTGAGGAGTAGGAGTGAGGACGAGAACTGAAGAGGGAAGGAGGAAAACGCTCTGATTTTTTTTCTTATTTTCTCCAGCACTTCAGCTGACATGACAACTTTCATCCAGGCTAAACACGGGATGGGCAGAGACATCGCTGTCTCTCTCCAGACATCAATAAAGATCATCGGAGAGTAAAAAGAGAATGTGCCTGTGCAAATAAAGAAGGGGAAAAGGTACTCATCCTTTTATTGTAGTACGGAGCTAGACACAAAGTACACAGTGAAAAAAGCAGAGAAATGGGACTTCTTTGCCGTTCCACTCATCCTCTTTTTCAATTTGCATCGATTCACATTTGACACGTGCGAGGAGTACCTCTTCACTCGGAAAAATTAAAGGGGATGGGAAAAACCTTCAAACGACCTTGTTAAAAGGAGACAGCTAGTTTTTCGGAAGAGGTAAATGCTCTCGTTAAAGTGAGAACATGCTTTGTTTTGATGAGTGAAGTGGATAAATAGCAATTTTGTCTTTTTGGAGGTGTGCTTAGGTTTCACGCCAAAAATAAAGTATTTAACAATTGATTCTAACACTAAACGTTAGATTGACACTGTACTACTGCAAATTGGTTTGGGTGTTTTTTTCTAGCAGGCTTGATAAAGGGCCGCTGCGTTAGCGCTGACAATGTTCAGCAGATCTGCGCAAATATTTATGCGAAAAATGACATCGTAAAATGGGCTAGTACTTTTTGAGCTTTTTTTTTGTACTGTAGTGCTGTATTGAGGAAGTGAGATGAGCCATTTCATATCATCACACACTGGCTGCTCCGCTATTCAGTGAGTTTCAAATGGGGACATTGTTCCAGGATGAATGGAGCATTTATAGAGGACTACACATTTCCAGTAAAATGGGTCTGAATAGAGTTACAGATAGCTGCGACATGTGTGCTAGAGGAGACAATGAGACAAGCACATTATGAAAAATGTAGATATATTTTCATTTTCAGTTCTCTCGGAGCAGCACCCGCAGCAATCCCTGGAAGAAAAAAGAGCAGCTGCAGCTGTTTGGAATGGAATGAATGGAGAGATCTTGCTCTTCCCCGAAAGGAAAAAAATATATATTAGTGTGTCTATTACCGCCATTAGCATACTTAATGCTGTAAAATGCTTACAAATAATGTGCTCCCATTTACTACCCTTCACGTTCCTCTCCTTTTTCTCGAGAGCACTGCTAGAAAAAATAGGAAATTTGAGCAATTTTTATACTTTTTTCGGTGGATGGAGTTGAAGGTGCTATGAAAATAAAACCATTTCTTTTGAGTAGTGAGCGCTATTATTTCATATGCAAACTACCTTATATCCGCCACTTCTGCTACGCCCATTTTTATGCAGAACTAGTATTTCGCCAACAACCATAACAGCTCAAGTATCAAAGTTAATTTGCCTTTGAGACTGTAAAAAAACTTTTTGCATTTTGCAAAACGAAAAAATTGTTTGCGAACCAACTTGCAAAATATATTATGGTAAATAATGGGAGCAGCACTTGCACTCCAGAAAAACTTTCCCGATTGAATTTTTTGATAAGAATGCATTACAAAAGTTTATCTTTTCATTTTCCAGTGGCACTGGAGAAAAAAAAGCTCTTCCGCTCTTATTCTCTCTTTTTCTCCTGCGGAATTGCATCAGTTGGAGTATCATAGTATTCACGAGGAAAATGTTCTTTCTCCATTTCCTTCCCACTCACAATGACAAATCACTCCAGTTGGAGTTGCACGAAGAAGTAGTTTTAGTGTATCGGTCCCAGAAAAGCGTTGATCGATCTGTCTCCAGGAAAAATATGTATTTTTTCTGTTGTTTCTCCATTTTTTTCCATCTCGTAATAAAGAGCTTTTTTTCGCGGAGGGCACTCCCCCTCCCATTTCTTCGGCGGAAGGAGAAAAATGCGCCTCAAATGAACTATGTCATATCAGCACATCTACTAAGTGGAGTGATGTTGTTTGGTTCCATCCACAACCACCTCCACTTCTACCAAGAACATTTTTTTCTCCAGTATTTTTTTCTCCAGTATCCTACCATGTAATATATTTTTGGTAAATGATACTAGCAAAAAAGGGGAAAATAGGCACATGGTTCCATCATATTTTCCCTCCATCTGTTTATCAGATGTGCTAATGGCAAAAAGCCATTAAAGGAATGGAACGAGAGCGGTTTCTCTTCTTTTTAGGTAAATTTTTTTTCTTCTCACTTTTCTCATCTTGAAGACAAAAATATGGGAGGGGAGCAAAGCACATTTTTTCACCTTGACAAGGGAAAATTTTTTTTCAAAGGAGAAATCCTATGCATACATTATGAAACTTTTTTTTGTCCTTGGACTAATGGGCTCTCAGAAAATACATTACAGCGAGGATTATTTTTTTTTGTGTGTGGGTGGAAAGTGGATGACGGTGATGGGCCAGCTTGTACGGGGAAAGTATGGTGGAATCTATTTAAAAATATATTTCTCTGAAATAGATCATTTCACTAAAGGGAAATGAAGTCATCTGATACCCTTCAAGTGTATAGGAGGGCAGAAGCTTGAAAGGAAATATCGACTGGAATGAAAGTGATGTGGGAACGGGAGCACACTACAAACAGCTTTACATAACATCATAGCACCAGCTGAGCTACTAGATCCCTATATTTCCGGTGACCCTTGAGACGCATTCGGTATTCATTTAGCCATTCCTCACTCCGGTCGGAAATGGCGTGGCACTTGCTGCTACATTTTTATTTTATGGGATATTGCGTTGAGAGCAGCAATATGCAATATTGCACGGCTGGAGAAAATAAAAAAATGTTTTGTATTTTGTAGTTTTGGTGCTGGAGAATAAAAAATTGGGATGATGAATGTACTTATATCTGTGCTGAGTGGAGTTTAGTGCACAGTCACCATTCCGCATTTCATATTTTTGTGGGTCGAGTGCGAGTAGATTCCAGGACTATCCTGACACGGCAAAAAAAAGAAAACGCTTGGGAAACACTTTTTCTGGTATGATCACGATCATCGCAATAAAAAAATTGTGTGTAGTGAACAGCAGAAAGGAGAGGAGGAAAATGCTGTAAGCGGTGGATAGTAAAAAAAAATCGTAGACGGGAGAGAGGGAAAGGAAAAGGAGAAAAAACTCGGTTTCATTCTACGACGTCGGTTCAGTGACCCTCGGGACTGTGTTCAGGAGCGTAAAAGCAAGCTTCTTTCTCTCTACGCGGAAAAAAATGTAGGATAAAACCGGGAGCTTTCTCCTGTTTATCGCATTTATGAATGTGGAGAGTTGGAGTTTGGAGCTTGCAGAAAAACTGGTGCTCAGTGGCCAATTCATCTTTGCTGGAGATCTGGAGAAAGGGAGGAGGAGGAAAAGGAGGAAATGCTGACTTTCTTTTAAAGGATTTTATTTTGGGAGATTTTGCCAGAGAAAAGTGAAGGAGTTGAAAGGATGGAAAAAAAGTATTAAAAGTTTAATGGGGATGAGGATAAGGAAGAGTGCGTTAGAGAGATTTCGTTTTTTGCTAATCCGTTAGAAAACATTTTTTCGGAGAGCATTCTGGGTTATCTGAGAAAAATGTGGGGAATTTGTAAGAGCTAAAATGAAGGTGCCTTTGGCTGAAACTGAAAACAATGACGAGTTTTTAAGGGAGGCATGTGAATATGAAAGTAAAAAAATCTATATCCATATGCATTGTAATTTTCAAGGGGAAGCCTTCAAGTAAAAATATTCTAGAGTTTTTGGAGCCCCTCAGCAAATGAACTTTTCAAAGTACTCCTTGGAAACGTGTCATTACGACTTCTCCTAAGTATATTTTTGGCACGTGAGTCGTTCCAAGTCTATCGACCTGTATAATTCTGGACTATTTCCTACAGAAGCAACCCGCCTTTTTTCCTCTTGCTGCTTCCCTGCCTCCCAAACCAAATTATTATAGCTAATAATGCTTATTCAAATGCGACGGGGAGATTTCCTTCCGGCGGTAATCTTACAAGTTCAGCCTTTTCATTCTTCCCTTTCCCTCCCTGAAAATTTTGTACTGAGCTAATTACAAGAAAAAAAAGTCTCCTTTCTCTAGGGACATGAAATATTATGCGAAATTATTCTAACTTACAAGCAGTGCACCGCCTGATATCACGGAGCACCAGCTTCAACCCCAACCTCAATGTCTAGTCGACTTCCACCGGAAGAAAATCCAGGGAACAAGTCACAAGTCAAACCTCCAATCCTTTTAGTTCCACCCGAGTAAATTTCCAAGCTGGAAGCCCACAGAACTAAATACTAAATACCCACCACCTTTCACCACTCCATTTTTATGAGGTTTCGTGTGGGCGGACATGCCATTTTCTTGTTTTGAATACGCGCTAACAAGATCCTCATTTTGTGCCCCTGCCATAAGACACTTTTTCCAAAAAACTCCCACCACCTTTCACCACTCCATTTTTATGAGGTTTCGTGTGGGCGGACATGCCATTTTCTTGTTTTGAATACGCGCTAACAAGATCCTCATTTTGTGCCCCTGCCATAAGACACTTTTCCCAAAAACCAAAAAAAGGCACTTTATAAACTTACAGCAAAACGGAGTAATGCTTGCACGCTCCCATTCTACAATGTGTTCTTTTAAAGGTACATACTTTTTTATTAACTCGCACAAGGACAACGAGAGACGGCAGTATAAGCCCCTTTTAATACTGTTTTTCACCCGCTCATATTTATATATTTTTTGATCCTGTAAATGGAATATAATCGCATAATGGCCCTCTTCCCCTCTCCCCTTTTCCCCATAAACCATCACGGGAGGGCTACACTAAAAAAAGAGCTTTTTTCATATGATATCATTTTCGCCAAGCTCACCAGCTCATCTTTCGCAGTCCCCCGCATTCTCTCCGGACAATTTTTGCTCTGTTAGCTGTTGTCATTATGATCGTTCCTTTTTTGTTTGGTGACACAAAAAAAACTTTAAGGAGAATAATAGTAGACCTTTTGGTATGGGATGGCGGGCACAATAAAAGTCTATTTTTTGTTTTTTTGGTGAATGTGGGAGTGTTGTTGTCTGGAGAAAAGGAGAAAAGAGAACGGGTTCATTTTCTCCATATCCTGGTGAGAGAGAAAGCATTAGCCGGGAAAAGTTCACATAATCCGCTAAAATAATAATAAAAGGGGGAGAGGAAAAATGAGAATGGTCTTGTGATAGTGAATCCCGTCAGAGGATAATGAGATTAACAGGGCAAGGAAAAGGAGGGGGAAATGGGAAGAGTGGGTCTTTCTGATTTTTAACGAGATGACAGTGTGAACTCGCAACTCTCCTAAACAGTTAAAAAAGAGACAAGTAAAAAAAGTGGGAATAGTTATGTGAATGCCTGGAGACTATTCCAGGCCATTCTAGATATCATTATCTTCATCTGAACATCACTGCCAAGTGGGGATGAAGGTCGTCACTTAAACTTGCCAAAATACTTCTCGTAAAAGCATTAAATTGTTGCTAACAAAAGCATTGTTCACGTAATCGTCATAAATTGGACACAAAATTGACAGAATCGTAAAAAACTGGACAAGTCATAAAAGAATTTTAATGGCTGGAAAATTATCTAAGTATATTTCCAATTAGAACTTGTAATTTTCTTCTTGCAATTTACACTAATTATCTGGAATAATCTCAAAATTGCAGAATGGATGGCTTTCTCGTAGTCTGACTGTGCTGAAATAGTACACGAACTGATTTAATGGGAGTTTGAACGTGACGCTCTCAGTTCTCGATTTAGTTGGAGGCAAAGCTCTCAAAAAATGTGTTATTGCCGGCACGAGTGCAACAAAAAATATATTATGTTCGCTTTTGAATTGCTCTCTTCCTCCTCTCCACTCTTTTTCCTCCTACCTGACTTTCTCCTCAAATGGCAAAGTTATTATGGCACATTAAAGCAATAAAATCGGTGCAGATAGTGCCCTTCCACTAGTATCTTCGTGAAGTTCAATAAAATATGGACAGCCATAAAATTTTATGATTTAAATACACTACCCCGGAAATAAAAAAGGTTCAATAAAATATGGACAGCCATAAAATTTTATGATTTAAATACACTACCCCGGAAATAAAAAAGATTGTTATTTGCTTTTCAGGTACAAGCACTGGAAACTTTGTCTTTTTCTCTTACAAAATGTTGTATTTTAACGAAAATGATGATCTTCCCAACACTAATAACGAGTTTATATGTGTGGCGGAATAAGTGAAAAGTCTACTCATTCTCTATTTCCTCTACCGTTCTAAAAAGAAAATGTCGGCTAAACTTTTTCCTTTTTGTCAATTCCATTTAAGGAGAAATGGTTACAAATTTCTTTTCTCAAGATTTACATCTTTTCCTTTATTGCATTCCGTTCGTGTGAAATGAACGAGAAAAAAGGTAGGAGGATATGCTCCCATCAGCAGAACGACTACGACTACATGGCTACAACTACCTTTTTTATTCTGGAGAAGTGGCTGGAGCTGGAGCCGGAATAAAAACCCAAATGGGTATATTGCGCGGGCCCACACAAAAACATTCCTCATCCATTTCACTTTCCTTTTTTTCAAATGCAATAAGTGGGCCTAATACTTACGCCTAGTAAAAATTGAAGGAGATGAGGAAGGAAAATAAAAAATTGTGCAATGCAAAAATACATAAGGAGGAAATCTCCAGAGAAAAAAAATGTTTTCCATGGGGGAATGAGTAGGTGCGGGAGAAAGAAAGGAGCAGACGTTTTTATGGGAAAAGTGGCAGTGGGCTCTGGAGGGGACGGCTATTATATCAATGTGTGATGTCTGGCGGAGACAAGTCGACTAAAATTTTATGTACTCTTTTAAGTAAACTATGTGCACTCACTTGTCCCTTATATTTTTGGAACGACACTAGTGGGCTCTGGAGGGGACGGCTATTATATCAATGTGTGATGTCTGGCGGAGACAAGTCGACTAAAATTTTATGTACTCTTTTAAGTAAACTATGTGCACTCACTTGTCCCTTATATTTCTGAAACGACACTGCTATTTTTCGCTTTCTCCGGGACAAAGTACCTAGGTAGGATGAAGATGTTAGCCTGAAAAAAAGGGACAAGTCGTAAACGTTGCAAAAAAATTATATATTTTTTTTGTGTCCGTCTTTCTCGAAATCGGAGCTGACTGTATGAATGCAATTACTATGAAATCAGCGATGCGGGAATCCTTTTATTTGGCAGATGTAGGGCATCCGGGAGTAGCACGGAAAAAAAGATGCGGACAAGAGGACAAGTACGGATTCTTTTTTTTTTGTGCAAGGGGAAATGAAAGGCGCAGAGAGACTGTGTAGGTACGCACCTAACAAAAAAAAGGTTTACTGTCGGAGTCAGTTGTAGTCGACGAAAGTAATAGTTACTAATAATAATCAAGAATGGCTTCTGCAAGATAAAATTGGCAAGGAAATAAAATGCGGTGGACAAAATAACAGATTTGAAAGGAGATGCTGTCCACGACGGATTTTAAAGATGTTGATTTGGAAAGAGCCAATTTTAACAACCAGCAGAAAGCCATGTGTAGAACGGAGGATTACAGGCTGTGGAATTTTTACGGTAAACAGTCAGATAAGAGACGAGTTATGATCATTGAATACAATAGATTATTGTCTTCTGTTGTAGTCATTTATCATGTATATTATCTAGATAATTAACCAAAATCGTTATCAAACTCATATAAACTACCAAACCAAGTACTGTCAGTATCAGTAAACGCATCTGTAATAGTAGAGGGTATACTCAAAATAAAAAATAATATTTTTCGACGTTGAAGTTTATTATTCTGGGCGTTTTCTTTTGCCAGTTTCTCCCATTACATTCTTGCCTAGATCGTCACCCCTTCAAAATCCCACTTGACTATCACCCCAAATCAGTTCCATGACGGTTCCCATCATTTACTGCAAGCTTTATTTACCCTGTCGCAGATTTACTTTCTGTATTTCCCTCAGTCACAAAAATATAAAAATCCTTTTTTACAACAAAACTGTCACTTTTACTCCCCTCGAAATCACACACAAAAAAACTCTCACATTTCATTTCAACATAAAAAAAATCCTCTTTACCACGATTTTTTGGTAACACCACCAACACCACTCCCATAAAAATGTATCATTTCCCTTCCCCAGAATAATCATTCATCATCCCACATTATAATCCACTTGAGTTAAAGTTGAAGCCGAACTCAAGTTCTAAAAAAATATAAAAAGTCTTCTCTGCTGCTGATTATAAAAATTCAGATTTTTTTTCACTCCTTTCCCATCTCAACCCATTCTTCTGGGGACGGAAAGGGAGTAGGTTACAGGAATTTATTTTTTACAGCGTTGTTCCTTCTTTTTCTCTCCCTTCCACCAGATTTACTCCTTCCCTTGTCATATTATGCTTGGGAAAATATGCAAAAATGAAGAGGAGGGAGAAAAAAAGCGACAGCGTAATATAATCCAGACACTGTTGGGATCCCGGATATTTCTTGTAAAAAATATATATTTTTGGAGGAGGCATTTCCATCTTGTCGTGGACGGAATCTAACACTGTGTAAACTTTCACTTGCTACATTGCACCCAATCCCTCTCGGAAAATATTTCGGAGTTTTGAAATGATATGATTATGAGCTGGGTGGCATGTCTCCGCTTTGAAAATCCACTTTTCTTGGAGAAAAAGACAACCTTTGGAAATATGGAAATGCATGAAATATTTACAAGCTCTGGAATATTCACTTTATTTATAATTTAGCGTGCTGAAAAGCTCGGGCGGTGCGAAAAATAATGGGATGGAAGATGAAAAAATGGATGAAGGGAGACGGATGAAAAAACTCGTCCTTTTTATTATACTCTTTCTCGTCTCCAAATTAGAGTGCATTTTTATGCATAGACGTAGTCAAAAAAAGAAGAATGCGTATTCCCTGGACGGATTTTTTTTTTCAGACGGGATGAAAAGAAGAAAGGCGGAGAAGATTTTTTTTATAAGAATTAGTAATGGAAATCGAAACAGCTGGGAAATGAGAAGAGAGAAAAAAAGTTGGAAATGACTTGGTTCAAGGTGCTACATAAAAAGAAGTTTTTATGAGAACTAATGCATCAACGGTGCAAAAAATGTGTGGAGATGATTTGGAATTAATGGAGAAGATGAGGATGAGAACGGAGAGTAAATGATCTTGTGAAAATAAATACATCTCAACCTCCATTGTTATCTTGTGCTTTCTTCAATCTTTTGAAATGGGAAAGGGATGTGAAGAAATATTTTTTTATTCCGGGAAATGATTAACATAGCACTATAGAAGAAGGGGGACATGATGGAGAAATGTAAAGACTTCCGGCATGTGTCGGGTGGATTATAGCGCTTTCGAGTGTGCTCCTAGTGAAATGAGATCACTTTCCGTTTTGCAAACTTCACTATTGTCATATGACGTGTTTACTACGAGGTCCAAAGAGAACTAAAAACGACATGTTTTGTGATACCAATGAAAAGTAATCAGTGCATGACTGATCTTCACTTGAACTACATTTTAAGGAGTTAAAAGATTTTGTCGCTAGTGAGTGAGTCGAGAAAAAGTTGGAAGTGTAGGACAAAAATACAAAAATACAAATTTGTAGGGCTGTGTTGTAGGGCTTGTTGGAGCACATGCAAGCAGCAAATAATTGTAATATTCATATTTGGGAATTTCAACGGCTCTAATATTTCTGCAAAAGTTCTGTTAAACATAAAACCATAAGATGAAATCTATATGAAAGGGTTATTCACTGTGCGTCTTCAATGTCTAAGCATAAATATTTTCTTAGATAGGTCTATTTTCTAGTAAGGAAGAGATAGTAAAGATTGATACATAAAGTTTACGCATAAAGTCTGCTATTAAAAATGGATATGAGCATTAACTGTCAACTCTTTAAAGGAAATTATTTCGACATGGTTTATACGCATATGGAAAGTGCTCTACCATTTCAATTCCCACTTTCTCTTTTTGCTCCTCACTAAAAATGCACAAAATGCAAGCACCAAAGCCCCTGAGTGAGACTGATGCAACCTTCACTACCCTCCACTATTACTAATTTGCATTGGCCACAGGAAAAATCCTGCCTCTTTTCGGACAAGTATATTTCCCGCAGAAATTAAAATATGTCTATTCATGTCCCCCTAACAGAAGCACTTCAACGGAAAAGATGCAAATGCCTTTATCTCCTTCCTTCCCTCCAGACTAGAGAATCTTCAGTTCTTAGCAGTAAGCACTCATCTAGAGAGTTAGAATTTTCACCAAAGAAAGCAAATATATATTCGAGAGGACCAAAACCCATGGACGCTTTATCCGTTCTCCCTCTTACAAAACCGTTCATATATTTTTCATACTGATTTCCAGTTTCTAGCATAATAACTTTCCAAAAGGAGCATATGGCAGATGTATATTACCGCGATTTTTTTACAGCAGCGTCCATAAAAATATATGACGTTGGCTCACCTTTGTATATGCTCGTGAATGTCTACTGGAGGAGGCCAGTCAGCAGTAGGAATCGGTGAGGCTGACTGTCCCATGCCCTCCTCCATATCCAAACCCTCACCCCATCATCTCGGGTCAGCGAATCATGTACAGCAGCACTTCTCCCTCTTTTCTGCTTTTTTTACTCTCCGCTTTATTACACTCGCACTACAGCCACCAACCAAACCCCTCTTTTCTCTACGATACGATTACGATTATTACGCTGATATTACACCAAAAATTTATTCTCTTTTTTTTGGTGCTCCTCGAGAATAAAAAAAAACACGGAGATTACCGTCAGCTTTCACTTTGTGAAAAAAAAATCTCGCTTGCTTGGGAGTTCTTCTCCAAGGATAAAAAAGGTGTAACGAGCTGTATTACGTAATAACGCGTGTATTAACCTCACATCCAGGCAGAGAGGAAGAGGTGTGGAGTGTTACTGGAAAGGGAGAAAACCGCACTTCACTTTTTTTATTCCAAAATATACGTACACAATTTTTAGGGCAGACTGAGAGTGAAAAAACTGCACCTTTATGCTAAGATAAGAAGCAAGTTTTTTCAGAAATAATCCACATCCACACCAGGCAAAAAATTGTCTGACCACGGGTGCAAAAGCACTCACTTCCAAAAGTATTTTACCTTCTTGAATAATTTAGATAACAACAGGAATGAGAGTGAAGATGCGTAAAATTTTGGAACTGGAGAGATTTTTTTACTCCAGTTAGAATAATAATTAGTGAGAAAAGATTGCTTGAAAAGAGTTTGCAATATTTTTTAGCTTGTGTCCAGACACAGAAGATAATAATGAAAGTTTGTCCAAAGTCCTAAGGCTTTTATTTTTTTCACTTGCCACTATTTCGGCTTTGTCACCAGCGTTAGATAAAAAAGTTATTTTAATGGAAACTTTTCTGATTGGTTTTTGCGCAGGAGTGAGAAAAAAAAATCTGTCCGATATATATTTTTTTAATTTATTAGAAAAATACGTACCTAAAAAATATTATACTTGTGTAATGTGGGGTGGAAAAATGACGTCCTCTGGATAATATTGTATGATGAGGAGAGACGGCAGCGGCTGGAGCTTTTTGGTTGTAGGTGTTGGAGTATTGGAGCTTGGAGCTAGGAATATTATTTTTCCTTGATAAACTTTAACACTTTCTCAAAATCGTGTAGCTGCCGCTTTCCAACATCCTTTTTATTAACATCTCACAATTTTCCGTTCTAACTTTTTCTCCCCAGTACTAGGCCCAAAAGTAAGAGAATCTGCGGGAGAAGTGGAGTGAGAGTTGAGTAATGTTGCAAAGTTATATTATACACTTATATATGTTTTTGGGGAAACGTTCAGGACAGAAAATTGACGGCTCTGCTAATACGTCTCTGTAGCGGAAGTTTTTTTTTTTGGAGAAAAACACCTTTTCCAACCGACTGTTCGTTGGATGAGGACGATCAGGAAAAGAGAGAGAGAAAAAAAGATGAAAATTGCTTTTCACTTTTCTCTCTTGCCTGGACCAGCTAGCACTGGAGAAAATAAAAAGTTGCTGGAGGTGGAAGTGGTTGTGGATGTAGAGGTGACTCTCACTCTGGAGGAAAGAGAAAAAATGCTGTGGAATGAGAAGAAGTAAAATTTATGCCTTGTGTCAGTCCACCATATAAATTTTCCTGTTTTTGGAAGAGAGTTTTGTTGGGTGCTTGGCTTTTTTTATTCTATTCCCCACTGCCACTACTGCCAATTACATAAAAATTGATCAGTCTCAGTGCAAGACAATTCAATAAGTTCCACTCAGCAGTGCAGAAAAAAAGTGTCAAAGTGGGAAGCAGCTTTTTATTTCGGCGGCAACTCACAACTTTACTAACTCCTTTTATTTCGGCTTCAATTCATTTTTTATATTTTTTTCAGCTAACTCTCCAACTTTTTTTTCACTAATTGGCGGCGGAACAGAGGAAGACGAGAAATTTTTTTTTACCTCTTTCCTATGAACTTGTTTTTTTGGAGACGTGCAAAGCCGGAAGTAAGCTAAGAGAAAAAAAGTTTTTTTTAGCTGAAGCTGCACCTTTTTCCCTAGATAGCAAAAAGTTAATTGTGGCGTGGCTTATCTCACTCTTAACTAATTTTTTGGTAGAGATTAAAATATTTTTCTTGTAGATATTTTAAATGAGTTCACGTTTCACCTAAAAAATACTTCTAGAATGGCTGCGATATACAATAATTTTTTTTCAAAGATAAAGTCAGAAGGGGAGCTGAAGCACCTTTAACGCGAATTAGCGTACACTTGACTAAACATCCCAAGTTTTTTCCAGAGATTACAAGAAAAAAAGTTTTTTCTTTGGAATAGTTGCTCATCAAGAAAAAGAAACCAGGAGAGCTGAAAGGAACTCTGAATGTATACTTTTTAGCTCACGTCAACAGAGGAGGAAGAGAAGAAGAAAATTTTTGCTCGAATTTATTTCTGTGTGGAAGTAATGCTTTTACTGGCGAGGATACCACCACACTCGACGACAATCCAGACTCAACTGGAGATGCAGTGGATCCCCTTCCCGCAAAAAAGGAGCAGCGAGAAAGCAGCTCGAGAAGCCTCTTGCTCTCCTTCTCTGTTCTTCCAGCATTATATTTTTTTGTGCCTTCTCCAGTACAAAATTTTCTGTGTAAGTATCTCCGTGTGCACTTCCTGTACTTTTCCAGCATTATTCTCCCCGACTCCACTTCCCACAAATTTTTACTTACAGCTATAGAAGCTGAAGTTGGTGCTGGAGCACTGTGGCAGCTATTTTCTCCCTTTTTCTCCCAAGTCACAAAGTGCGGTTTTCAGGCGTCTAGTGTCACTCCCAACACCAGAGCGTATTTCCACACCGCACTGGAGAATAAAAAATATATATTTTATCTCCCTCCAAGCCTCCTTTCTCTTTAGAAAATATCTATATCTTTAGCGAAAAAAAAATCTTCGACAGAAATAGGTATACTTTTCCGTTTTTCACTGATGAGCGATAATTTTCTCTGCTAAATTATGTATTTTTGGGTTCGAACTGGAGAAAATGAGGTAACATGTCAGTGTCCCTTTTTCTCTTTGGGTACGTGTTCCCAAAGCCAAAAAAGGGTCTCTGACAATGCTTAAGTGCGGCAGTGGTGGGAGAAGAGGGAAAACAGGAAAGACAGACTAAAAATTAAAGCTACTTGAGTTACTTCAGTGAAGTTGAAGTAGTGAAGAGATGTAGTCAGGTAGTACGTGGGTAAATTAGAGAGAGAGGGAGGAAGAGAGAGGGAGACGTGTTTGCTTTGAGAGAAGAATATATTTTTTGGGAGTACCGGACAAGAACTTGTCTTTTGCGGCTCATCAGATGAAGAATATAAGTTTCCGGGTGGTGGAACCCAGAGAAGGAGGAAGTGCTCTCGTATCACAGGAATAAATGATGATGGGATGAAGATGAGCTGGAAGCTCTCAAGTTAGTTTGCTGCTAGTCGCTAGTCAGACAAGAGATGGAATCTTTTTTAATAAAGGGAGCGAGAAAAAGGAGCGGAGAGAGATATGGTCACGTTTCCAGGATGCACATTATAGCTTGACGGGCAGTGTTAGTGAGGAGAAGGAGCGCTTTCTTAACGAAGAAGGGAAGTTTGATGGTAGAAAATGGTGAAATGGTGATGGAGGTTGTTGTGAGTAAACAGAAAATGTGAGTTCTTCCCTTCCATCCCATTTTCCTCAAAAACTAATAAATAACTGGGTTATGCACGGAGAATAGCAAAAAATGGAGAAAAGTGGGAGAAAGAGAAAGTGGCATTCCTCCGTTATATTAAGATTGAGTGAGCAGAATGATAATGCAGACCGAGGAAATAGGCTAAGATTAGAGAGAAGATGCAGAGAATGGAAGAGAAAGTGCTAAAACCACGTCCAGTTAAAAAACAGTTTTTTTATGTGGACTCAGTTCCGACATCAAATTTCGACACTTGATGAAGCAAAAGGAAATTGAATGACTTGGGAAGAGTATATTTTCAAACAGAAGCTTTAAATCAAATTGTAAATTTGAATTCATCAGTCGTTAAAAAATACAAGCTTCGACGCCGATATAAAGTTTAAATATTATGCTGTGGCCAAATATTAATAGATGAGTTGCAGTTCAATAGGTAGATTGCGAGTTGAGTTGTTATAATTTGGAAGGCTGGTCAAGAAGTTGTGAAAACTGTTACCAAAACGTGAAAATGTGAAAGAAAATAAGATCACGTGAAGCTGGAGACAAACGCTGACTCCAGGAGTAGGTACTGCTTTTACGCGGGAGACGCACCGAAAAGCGGTTTTGCAAGCTCAACATCTTCATCATCAGCACTCTCTTCTTCCCGTTTCCATTCTCTTTTTTTAACAACTCTGCTGGTACAAGATGAAGACATGAATCTATCGATAAAGAATATAAATGATGACAAGTTAAAGGGGGCGTCCGGGTCTCAACAACTTTATGTGGGGAAAGCGGCGCGCTTTTTTTTATTACAACACTCCTTCTCTCCCTTTCTCCCACCCCTC
>JAHZND010001513.1:0-16356 GCA_027744115.1 Acrocyrtus sp. NNG-2020 | reverse complement strand
CCCTCACTGCTCTGGACTCGTACCGGTATTCCAAATACTAGAAAGGACACGAAAGTAGTTTTAAAACGTTTTCTATAGACAAAAATTCCGGACATTTCGCTTTTACTTTAAACCAGACCCATACCTCATAAGCACTGGTTAGCTTTAAAGGATACATTGTAGGCATAAATATAAGAGCAGCAATAGGAACAAAGATAATCGCTCCGAATATCGTTTCAACCATCAACGTCCCATACGAATAAATTTCTCCTGCATAGCCCAAAACTAAAATCGGCGACATGTACGTTGCTAATAAACTTAGCGATGTAGGAATGATTGGCATATCTCTCCCACTAGAAAATCACCAAAGTTTTCAGTTCAACATTTGACATAAAAACTTAAAATTGTGAATTTAATTTACTGTGACATAAATCTTCTCACCCAACAAGTAAATCTGAGTTTGTTTTCTGCTTATTAAAAACTCCATAATACACTCCGATAAGAATGGAACCTATCAAGGTGCCAAGTAGGACTGCATAGTCCATCATAGTGAATGTTCCTGCCGCAACCATTTTGACGGTTATTGGTTCCCCCGTGTTTGAAAAAAAAATTTGGAACTGTTCCAGTAGCCTTTACACGCTACTTTGAAATTTTTTGTGTTTAATTTATATAAAGTTATTTAGAGTCATGTTAACGGAGATCCGCGGTGAGTCCATGGCATATTTTCTTCGCAGCACTTTACATTGTTGTACGAAGCACTATCACAAAGAACACTTGAACTTAAAATGGTTTTCTTAAAAGTTCTCACAGGTTGAAGGGTAAACTCATCTTACACAGTCATCGATATCGATGACTTCATACGTAGTCAGATAAATTGGCTGGTCGCACCCTCTTCTATAACAATTACAAAATACATATTTATTTAAATTATTTCAAAGGTTTCTTAACTCAGCTTCTGTACCATCCTGACCTCTAACAGAGTGTAATATTGTTTTGATATGCAACTGGTGTAGGGAACACAGAATATATACGAATTTCTTATCAGGCACTATTTAGCACTGCAGACTTCAACTATAAAGAACGAGAATGGGACCTTTTGCGAAAGGAAATTTTTTATTGCCATTACCAGACATGCACAAGTTTTCTTCTATCTCTCCGACAATCTCTCAAGACCCAAGTTTATCGAAACAATAAACCGTTCAATCACAGCTACAAACAAAGCAAAACACAATGCACAGTACTGCCAATTTCCTAATACCTTTCAGGCCTATGAATGGTTATATCATGAAAATCAGTAATTAAAGGAAAAGGAAACTTCTGCAAATGGATACTGCACACACAATATGCGTGTAGCGAACAAAAGTAACTGTACAAACTTTGCCAGACTAGTAAACTAACGTCTTCAGATTTATTTTATTGAGCGGAGGAAAACAACAATACAATAAATATTTTTTTGCAGATTGCGCATGCACGCAGCACGCATGTGTCTATTTAATAGATATAAATGTAAATTGTAAACTATGCTGAATAAAAGCATTGACACCGTTTCCAACATGAGATTGGAGAAGGGTGTGCTAGCTAAAGTGCTGAACTGATAATGAACGGAGTGACTGTCAGGTTATGTTAAAAAAAAGTTTTTGCGATTTTAATAGTAAATTTTTGCTTTTACCAACTGCTGCTCATGCAAGGAGGCAAGCAACTGGTGGCAAAAGGTATGTCACAAGAATACACCAAGTAATGCAATTGTAATTGATGCTTTAGCACAACATGCAAATGCCGTAGTTAAATTTGCTGACTGTTTGCCTGGCGTATTGTTGCGAATTGTGACTTTGGGAGTGAGGACTGCTGCTGCCACAAACCACAGCACTCATTTTATGAAGGCGACCATAGTTAGCACCCACTCATCAACAGCATCCTCAACTAAAGCGTTTCATATTGCTCTCAGTGAGCGCAATTATAGAAAAAAAAATATAGTTTGCTCTTATCTTCTTAAACCAAAAATGCTCACAGCTTCTCATTGCGTTAGCATCCGCTTAAGTCTGAATAAGTGAAGAGCAGTGAACTGTCTAAAAATCCGTTGGTGATATGATGGCACAACAATGCTCAAATTATTATGCTAACATGACCAAAGATTACCTAGATTTGCCTCGTGTACGTTTATCAGCTCATTGTCAGCTACATTTGCTATATTTTACTATCAAGATTTTTGCTCTTCATTGTACACTTTTTGGTACTATTTTATGGCAAAATCGAGTACTTTTTATGAATATGGATGAGTGAGCATACCTACTAAAACGCATTAAGGCTCTTTAAGCTAAAGCCCATGTAAACACACATTCTGTTAAAAAATGATGCTGAAAAAGTAAAATGAAATCGAAAACGAACAACTTTGAATCTCATTAATTTTTTTTATGAATGGATCTTCGTAAATACCGCAAAAGGAGAAACAGTAGACTTTAGGCTTTTTACCTTTGTACGCCACAGGCAAAAAAGGTGAACGTGTAGCCAGCCGGTGCAGCAATGATCTTAAAGGTTTAAAGAGAATTTATAGCCGAATTCATTGGCTGCAGTGTTGCGGATTCCGCTTCCACAACTGTCGAAAAGATTAAACTTGGCTTGTAGTAATGCCCTTTTGCAAATCCAATTTTACTTTATGTACACACCAGAATGCTACTGCTGCTGATAGTGAGTTGCGATTGAAATTGCAAGTCTCGTTTCATTACTTTCATTTTAGGTCACAAGCTTTTTTTAATAATCTCAGCACTACTGACGTACAGACGCACGGATTATATGCTTTAAAATTCATCAAATTGATATGCACACTTACAGATGAAGCTTGTGGCGTCGGTGGTAAAAATCATCGTTTATCTTTATCACTCTGCAAGCGCTGAGCGCTAAATAATAATTTAGTTAGTGTTGTGGTTCTAATGTCTGAAGAATACTAACATCCGCATTCGTTTACAATGCTCAAACATCTCTTTCTCGTGTAGGTAGGTATGCTGTTATTTTGCTTTTATTGCAGCAGTGGGGAGAAGCTCTTCATTTAGATGATGAGTTTTGCAGAATGTGTTATGACTTTAGATTCAGTTGAAATGAGAGCGCTTTGTGTGTAAATGTTGCGTGCGTGACGTTTTTAAGGCGTAGAGTTAATTATTGTATTAAGAATAGGGCACGATCTAGTATTAGCATTGAAATTTCCTTTGCATGCAGCTTTTGAAACGTCAATATATATCATTTTCTAGTGGCGAGCTGCGCTACATATTTTGGAAGTTACAGAAAAAATCTGGGCTTATCCGACTGTGAAAGAATCTCTCCATGATGTTTCCGGTGCTGCTTTTGCTACAGCGTTTTCATTTCTAGATAATATGATGAAATTATTTAGCAAAATGGGCCCATGTTGTATGCATTGTCATGCAAGTCTCATGGATAATATCCTATTTAGTTCCACTGGCTTTATTTTAGACGCATAAAATAAGCCTATTTACCTATATTAAGTTAGCAGATGAGCTTTCTGTCTAAAAAATCCTTAGCATTGTGAATAATATCCTACCTTGAACTTTATTTTAGAAAAAGTTAAAAGTTTAATAGGTATATTACACGGGACAATCTGATAATATTTTTAAAGGCAAATGCTTATTCTAGTCTGAAGTCTGAATAGCCTCTAGCATCACATAAAAATTTAATGTACATTTTAACTCACTAGACACAGACATACCTTAAATTTGAGTTGAGCATGGATATAAAAAAGATATACTAGATGTGCCAAAAAAGAGACATCCAAAACTATTCTCAGGTTACATCGTGATTAAGCGAGATTTCCACAGATGTACAAGGTCATACAATCACTCATTTTCACAAAGGAAACACACCCGCCCACCTCTTTTTTGCTATTTTTTTCTGGTATGATAATCATAATTAATACAATTGCTTACTTCCTTCCGCAAAAGTGTCACCGTCACCTCGTGTCCTTTTCCATTTCACTTTCTGCACTTACGAAAGTGGTAACAAGATTAGGGAAACGAACTAAACAAGCAGAAAGGTCGCCGTTTACAGTACACTCTCGATGACAGTATTACATGACGCAAGGAACAAAGAATGTTTTTGCTGTGCCATCAAAATTAAAGATTTCCTTGTAGGAATACAGGATCTCTCTGATGACGAAGCACTCGCTCAGTCTTTGGTCTTTTTTACTCACTCAACATACCTATAAAAATACCTGACGCCTCTTTGTTGATTTGGTATTTGCTGAACTAATATCACAACAACTGGCACTACCTTGGTCTGCTGAATGTGCCTAAGATTTAGAATTTCCTATGAAAAGATTTTCAGCACTCTCTTACTACGTATATGTAGGTGCATACAAGATGCTTCACTTGCTAGTAACTGAACAGCAAGTTACCAGAGCCGGTCAGTTTCGCGAATATTTTCTGCATATGAGACCTGCCCTCGATAAGAGCAAAAGAACAATTGTATATGGTACTTGTGATGGTAGCCTACACACTCGCGAAAAGTGTTGGGAGCCAAATGAAGCAAAAACTGAAGTGATCAGTGATTATTAAACTGCGCAATAGTACTGCTAAAGGTAGCAATCTAACACAGAGAGGAGGACGGGGATGTTGCAACGGCTCATTGTTCATAATATGTACTGTACACTAACTAAAAGCGTTTCAACCTATGACCATTAATTCGCATCTGCGGTACTCTCTATCATTTAGATCATTACTTCGTCAATTCAACAATGAAAAGTCATCGCAGTCGTGTAAAGAGTATGGAATAAAAAAATGTTGCATGAAAATAGATACGCTTTTTTAAAAGGTCTAAAAGGTGCAGCATGACTAGTCATTGTAGGTATATGAAAATTGAAGACATGTACTGCTGCGGTATTGCAAATATTGCAACCTTGCTTCAATTGAAGGATTTTCAAGTATTTTTTCCATTAAAATCGTGTAGTTGTAAAAATATAGTGATCTTCATCGTTGCCCCAAGGTTATCCTACCAAAAGCACATGTAAAATAGTGTGGATTATACTTAAATGTAGAATGGAGTGTGACTGAGTGCCCTGAGCACTATTTTATTTCATGCTTTGCCATATTGTTATGATTTTTTTCTTGTAAAGAAACTGCCACACTGCACTCTGACTCTGTGCACATATTGTAAACTTGGACATACCTTTAGGTAGTTTTCCAACCCAACATTATTATATGTTGTATTTTACTCTAAGTTTGTCAAATTATGCTGTAGGCGAATGAAGTGAGACAGCCGTGAGATGACTGTCCAAAGTTGTTAGTTGTGGCAACAGGTTTTTTAAAAATCGGGATGGGGTGATGCTGTGATGCTATGGCTGGACACAAGACTTGGCTGGCGTGATGTGAACTTGAAAGTTTGAAATGTGGGCTTTTAAATTAAAGACGTTCAGACTAAAGATAAAATCGTCAACAAAACGAAAACTTACAAAAACGCTCACTTTATGCAACTAACAACTTTCCGCACTTGAACTTGAAGCTATTAAACATTGAAGTTTAAGATTGCCGCATGCTGTTTCAGGTCAAATAGTATTCTCTTTTCAAGGAAATGCCACAACTAACTTAAAAAGAGAATGATTCAACAAATGCCTGTGGCTAATTTTACATGAGGAATAAAAAGACATGCGCAAGCCTATTCATTATATCTGGAATAGAATTGCTGACAGGATGTACTAGCTACTACTTTTATGAATTTTATATGGAAAATAAATATACAAGAACAAGCAATAATGTCTGGACTGATAAGGCATGGTTGCGATTTGGGATTGGAACTTGCGGTCTCGGTCTGGCTCATGGTATAAAGTTACATGAAAACTGGTATATTAAGACGATTTGCTAAATCATCGAGTATGGTATATCAAATGATGAGTTAATTGATGATATAATTTTCCCAAAGTTCCCATCCTCCCACACACACTAACAATTATTCACTACAAGCCTACTTTTTCATCGTCCTTGGCCTAACAATTAACTTCTGGAAAAGGAAAAGCTTAAAAGCTCCTATGCCAAACTTTCCTTACATGGCTGCATGAAATCCATCAGCTTGCGTGTGACTCACCTGCGTAGACCACTGGAATGGAAATATATGGTGATATAAGTTGATCTGTGGGGGTTCATTTTGAAAACGCTTCGGCCTACCAGTAATAAATAAACTAGGAAATAACCTAATAAACATCAAGCTGAAATTGTCGTAAGGTAATTTATTAAAATTCAAAATTGATAAGCATCAAGCTGAGTAGACAGCAACAAACCTAAAATTGTCCCAACTTTTGAGGCATCAATTATTTCATAATTGGGATCTGCTTTGAATCGTAATATGATAGGGTCGCAAATATTTTTATTATGAAGTCGAGACGACTCCTTTAGCAAAGTAAGTGGCCGAATTTTTTCACAATTTTTTGTTAACACATTTCCTGGGCTGATTGAGTAACATCACAGCTAAGCTAGTTACTAGTTAATAACGCAGCTAGAAGGATAATAGGCAGATTGTACGCACATCGCCAAGAAATACCCAAACTAGTTTAGAGTTACGCGTTGATGCATCGTAAAGGAACTCGTAGTGTGTACTGTTGCGTTCTGTATTGAGGCTAAAAAATTGCTGCTTAATAGGTATAGTCCTCCCTATATTCAGTACAGATATAGTATTACGTAGTTTTATTTTTCATACTTCCAGCCTTTACTCGTCTAGCTTACGATTAGAGACGCAATTCTCATTGTGAGTGACCACTTAGTCACGAGGTAGCCATCTATTCCGATGTCAACACTTTAGGGATTTTTTTAGCCCACACGTGTTTAAAACCACAACAAAGTTTCTATCACTCGGGCATACATACCTATTACAATTCTTTATAAACTCATAATTTTTCCTCATCTTCAAAAACCGTTCCTTGGAAAAGCCAAAAATTTTGGTATTTCTTTTACAGAAAGCCCACATGAGATATTGCATACAAGCATTTTGCATTTTAGTATTATGTTCGTTCGTACAATGAAAGGTACTTAAGGATCAGTAATTAATTAAGTAGAAAATAGAACAATGCTTTGACAGGTACTGTGTAGTCCTAGTCCTTCAATTGCTAATTACAAGGTGGCCACTTGGTTTCACCGTGGCATGCTACAAATACTTTTAGTGAAAAAGTACTATTAAGTAATTTAACTTTAACAGCACTCTTGAAAAAAAAAACAAGAAAAAAGTTTCCAGGAAAGCATTTGTCTTGCAATAGTATTTCAGGGGAAATGTTGCAATTGTGCAATATTATATTTGCACGAAACCTTTCAAAGTACAATATCAGAACAGCGCATGAAGTTGTTATTGAAGTGTTATCCTTGCTCAAGACGTAATTGACTCGCTCATTATCGTATAATAATGAATACTATTTCAATGAAAATTGCATTGCAGATTGCATTGAATTGAATTGAATATTGCTAATGAAACCTTACATAAAATGGAATTGCTTTGACTGTGGCATTTGGGATATGGGTAATTATTTGTATTTGCTAGCTTGTCACTGCTTCTATGCAGCAAGCACAAGTTGAAAAGGGTATTATTAATAACCAAGCTTTATAATTATTCCATTTTAGGTGACCATTAAATACAGGTTACTTCACAAACGAATCTCTTTGGTGCATGCCATAAATTGTCTTTACTGTATCACACAATTTTTCTCAATTTCTTTCTACTTTTAGTGATTCGTTTAAGCTGACCGTTGCTTTTTAAAAAACCAGTTAATATGCTAGTAGCAAGAACAACTCTAATCGAGATGTGTAGTTGATAAAATTCATAATTGAGGGAAATGGCTTGTGAGTTTTTCGATGAAATATGTCGAAGGAGTGCGAGTTCACTAACTACTCACTTCAGTAATCAGCAAAATTGATGCATAGGTATGATTGTAGGTGCATGCATTTTTCACAGGTTCGCACAGTGCTGCTACACACTGAAAAAAATTTAATCTCATTCTCTCTCAAACTAATATAGTTTCATTTTACAAATATACAAAACATGTTATATGCCTACCCAAGTATGAACCAGTACATATTACTTTTTTACGACAATTTTATAAGTTTACAAATTATGTATGATATTGACGTTTCATCATTCTTACCCATTTTGGAGCTAATATAACGAAAACAAACTCTAATCGATTTACATTAACAAGTTTTCTGAAAGTGCTTCATTAAAGGCAATGGAAATCAGAAGTTCATCAGTCAGAAATCTATTGTTGAATTAACAACGAAGAAAATGTTATCTTTAGGCAAATATTTGTGCTGTATGATTGATGATAAATGCGTGTCAATTAACTTGCAACGGAAACCTATGTCAGGTTCTCCTTTCCCTTGTGGAATTTTTTCCTTTCAGTTTGCTATCCTTGAATTGCAGTTCTTATCGGGGCTGTGCTCAGACGAACGCATAATTAAAATTATTATCATCTGAATAAAATTCAATTAATCTCCAGCAGTTTTCATTCAGCCGTCATCACTGTCGATAAGTTAAATGCTTCAATTTTGTGTCAATATACGTCAAAAATGTAATAAAGGATTACCATTAATACGAGCATGGATGAAGATTATGTACTTGACGCTTTGTAGAGCTCTTCAGCTTTGCTTGGTATGGCTGAGTACGGGCGCGCTGTAAATCCTCTCCTTTCATCATTCATTGAATTGAGCTTTGTAATGACAACCGAATTTTTAGCGTATATCATCAAATATTTATTAACTATTCATATTTTTCCCAGCTGACATGTTATCTAATCCCAATTCATTTCATTATTATCAAAGTTCAACGATTGAGATTCACAGACTACTAAAAGCGAGCGGATTTAGCTTTGTAATTTTGTATTGTGTTTGTGATTTGTGATGCAATGATGAAATCCAGTTCAAATGCAAGTTCATCTAAAAAGGATTTGCTGAATTGACTTCGTAGCAAAAGCAAAAGCAAGCCACTTGTAACTAGAAAAACAAATCTCTGTGTGTGACATAAATGCATAAATAAAATTGTCATTGTGCGTAATGAATTGCATTCAAACCGCGTTCCAAAAGATTCCTGTGTTAGCTGGATCTGGTTCTGGCTCCTTTTATTATCTTTACCATTTCATTAAAAGCCGAGCTGTTAAAGGATTCATTATCTACGTAATTACTGGGATTTTCACAGGAATGGCAGTCGCTGGAATAGTCAAAAATCGGAAGGTAAGGCCAATAAGCTATATTATGATGAATTGGATCACACTCTTTCCAGTGCATACTATGCACTAGCACAAGAAAAAATCAGTTCAGTCACTAGTCACTAAATTGGACGATGTTGTTGAAATCTCAGAAACTCCGAGACATTATGAAACTGCGAACAGATAAGTTGGAGGAGCGGAAGGCTAATTTTCAATTAGTGAGGTCGCAATTAAGTGCAAAGGAAAATGCGGGAAAGGAATATTCGGAGATTTTGGCTTTGCCTTTTGCAAAACTTCAGTCAAGATTGCAGTCCAGGAAGTTAACTGCAAGGAAGGTCATGGAGGCATTTATTAGCAGGTCTTTGGAACTTGCGGACGAGTTGAACTGTGTCACAGAGTTTCTGCCGGATGCGCTGGTATAAAAAAATAATTTAGCATTTAATTTTTTGTGTGATAATACGAAAATGTTAATTTAATTAAACTGCTTTCCTGTTTAGGTGAAGGCGGAAAGACTAGATAACATGGTACTATTAAAAGGACCCCTACATGGAATGCCGTTTTGCGTTAATGACGACATTGACCTTAAAGGAACACTTCCTTCATTTAGCTGCTCTGTAAACTTACCTGCTACGGCATTATCACAAGACAGTGCAGTAATTATCCGTATTTTGGAGTATCACGGAGCAATCCCGTTTTGCAGAGCGAGTACTTCGATAATTTGTATGTCATTTGGTGGGAGAAATCCGTTCTTTGGAGAAATTCATAACCCTCTCAATAAACAACTTTCAATTGGGGGATCTTCGTGTGGTACTGCCTGCTTGGTGCAAGCTGGAGGCTCTCCATTTGGTGTGGGAACTGACAGAGGTTAACAGAACTTAGGTATCATTATGATTAATCTAGTAATAAAATATTTGATCGTTAAGTCATAAAAATCTTAATTTTTTAGCTGGTGGAGCAAGACTGCCAGTACATTTATGCGGTATCAGCACAATGAAGCCTTCTAGGCATAGAATTAGCCGACGAGGATGTGTGCAGCATTGTGTTGGATGTAAGACTGAAAAATCAGTTAAGACTTAGAAATGCTGTGAATGCATTTCTAAAAAATCTGTTCTGTGAATTTTTTGTAGCTACCAGTATCCCGTGCATTCTCACGAAACGTGTCACAGAGCTCATAGCTCTTTACAGTCTACTAATGGAGAAGACTCATCAGCACAAATTTGATCCCAAAGTGGTTCCATTACCTTGGAATACGCATGTAAAATTTTTTACATGTATTTTGTCTTTATAAAAATCCAGAATCTATGAAAGCGATTCATAATTTAACTTTTTTAAATGTTTGGTTAGGTTTGCTCATCAAAGCAGAAACTTAGAATAGGTTACTTCACCCAATTTCCTGCATACCCTCCGCTTGGAGACACAGAAAAGGCTGTGACGAAAGCAAAAATCTATTTGGAATCATGCGGTCACATCGTCGTTAACTGTGAGCCTCCTGATGACCTGAAGTGTCAGGAAGTATGGAACACCCTCATGAAAGTGCATACATATAGACACATTCTCCATGAAAACGAGAGCAGTATTGTCCCCAGCAAGAACAATAAGCAGGAAGTATCTCCTCGAATTTTATGGACTGAAGAAATGCATCAAGTAAAGAGGTCTCAATCGAATTGAGAAATCATTATGGCAAAAAATCGTGGAAAGACTGGACACTTTTCCAGGGCGAAAGTCGTCTCGTGACAGAGCAATTGAAATGATGCACACATCCATGAACTCTGACTGTGACATTTGGAATACAGCAACACTCAGAGAGCAGTTTGTTGACGAAGTTCTGGAAAGCATGAATCTACTTGATGTGGATGTCATAATTTGTCCTGTGTTTAGCCATATGGCGACGACATCGGAGAATATGACAAAACTCAGCTTGTGTAAGAACGTTATTTTCTCCTATTAAAACAAATTGTCTAAATCTATCTTAAATTGAATTGCAGGGCCGGCTGTATACACTTTCGTATGGAATTTGCTGGATTTGCCAGCAGGAGTTGTGAAAGTTTGGAAAGAAGGAGGATCGCAGCTTCCAGAGGAACACCAAAACTCGATTGGAATGCCCATCGGAGTTCAAATCGTGGGCAGACCATACGCTGAGGAGATGGTGCTTCGTGTTATGGTTGAATTGGACGAAATTAATGATTAATAAAACTACTCGAATTTAAAATGACCTCTGCAGTTACAGTGAAATTATCTGAAGCTAGAAATTAGATATATTTAAGCTAGTAAAATAGCAAATAATGAACTAAATGACTGCTCACTTTTCACGTAAGAGCTTAGATCATGAAGTGGAGTGCTCGCAGCAATTCACGTTCTTTGCTCTCGTGAGGATAATAGGTAGCATCATACCTAACCCTTTTCCTTTGTTCATTGCACCAACTCATAGATGGAGAGAACGTAGAGAGCTGAGTGACGTAGTGACGAGCTAAATCTTTCTTCAAGCCTTTTTTGTTGACGTGAGATCTCAAATTAACTGCAAAATGCGCTATATCTGATGCAGTTCACTATTTTAATGTAGCTAATGGAGCTGCGTGAAAAATCTAAAATAGACTAACAGTTATTTTTGTAAGTTAGGTATGGCCATCAACCGACTTAAGTGGAAGGAAGGTAGAAAATGCACCTAACGTTAATAATGGAGTATTTCAAACTGTCTTCTGGTGCTGCAATAAAATTCAGGGTTATGGTTTCATGTTCACAGTCGATTGTATCAAATGCGCTTTTTTGGCATAAAGTAAACCACCCAGTAATTGCAATCAGTAAGTTTCATCAAATTAAGCATTGAGCATATTCTTCGTTACTCGTGCATCCAAGTTTGCCATTAAAGCTAATCTATTTGGTACTGTGCCATGGTCGGTTGCGATAATCGATTTGCCCCTCTGAGAGTACCTAACTGAAGCAATGAAAATCCGTAACTAAATCAGAAATGGGTTTATGTGCTTTAGCTAAATATATGACACCTGTGATCTGCGATGCAAGATGCAACAAAAGACGGCGCCTATCTAGGCACATGACAGAGTAAACGTTCATGAGCTGACAGTTCACGTCTTGCCGTATAGTGTGGTGAGTCAGTCAACACAATCACAGGATAATATCTTTAGACTCAGGTATTATAATTGCATTATACAACAATGTACATAAGTCATTTTAATATATGGTCTATTCATGCACCAAAGATATTTAAAAGGAGTGTGATTACATTGTCGTGAATATGGAATAGGAAGACAATTTTCGACCATGAATTTTTTCGTGCCGTCATTATGCAATTTGACGTTGGCCTTTTTACTTCTCAGTTTTAGATGACATTGCAGGAATATTCAGATCTTAAGATTGGAATAAAGTTATTATTAGAATTGAGGAATGACGTGAATTGATAGCTGCGTACATTTTGGACACTGTCGTTGTATGTACCTTTCGAGGCCTGAAACGGCAAACTGGCTGAATTGCGTTTAATTGAAAATGGCATAACTTTATTATAGCGTATCTTTCGTTCCCATTATAATTGGACCGACGTGGATATAAAGACTGCTGATGCATCTCTGACAAATTGGATTCCTTTGACGGGAGTGTCCACCAAATGATGTCAAAGACAGCTAGGCAGAATGTACGCGGATTTAGGTCAAAAACAGTCATTCGGTTTATGTATATTGGACATGACCAAAAACGCAACTTTTCTTCTTTAATAAGCTCTACACGGTGGGCGTTGCACTTGGAAATTATAATGCTGCGACCAAGCTAGCAAGATTAAATTTCAATTATAGCACTACAACCTCATCGCATAACTCTGTCAAATGGTTTGCAGAAATGGAAGTAAAAACCGGCATTACAATAATTCTTGCCATATTAAAGCTGCACACATTTCAGCAATTTCATACTTTTGGCTATGCTAAATGACAACATAAATGAATCCATTTACTTTCTTATTTGGCAGATTGTGAAAAATTATTATGGCTTCTCTACTGCAAACTGTAAAAACCCTTGAACCTCTCATCGTTATCAAGCACACTTACTGACCTACCTTTTGTGAAGATTCGTCATCAGAACCGCACTATTTTACTTTCTTACTCGCACTTTAGGTAATTCCAATTGCAATAGTAAATTTTTGTTGAAGTGCTTTTCCAAATACTAAATACAGCCCTTTATGTCTTCTTATCTTAAAATCAAAATGAAATATTGCAGGAATCGCAAAGAGCAAAGAATCCTTTAATTACAGTTACAGGAATTACTGTACACAAAGCAAAGGCTTTCAGTAGGTACTTGGTGGGCTCTTCTTTTGTTTCCGTAATGTATGTTTTAGTATGTATAGGCATGTACAATTTCATGTATCATGTACCTACCTAAATCCCACAAAAGGATCAGCTCAATTTTGTCCTTACCTTGTGACCACCTTCTTTCTACAAAACAATGTCAAAAACAAAGAAGCTAAAAGTATTTTGTACAGTCTGGGTACGCATTTAGACTAGTCACGTTACCCTTGACAGGTTGACAGACTATACACTGCTCCTGATTAATTGGTCACAGGATCAGGATTCAGGAACAGGAACTCGCGTCCCATCTAATCTCCCAGCTATGATTGTCACTATAACTCATTTCTTTCGGCTGTTCCTTTTCGTGCGGCCCTCCCTAAATAAATTAGCGCAAGAGCCGGACTCTACACAAGTGGCAACTTTAGCTGCTGTAATCTTCTCAAGTTAATTCGTTTGCTTCTGCATTCCTTTTACATACAACGAGAATATTTCACTTGTAATGAAATCATATAAGGTTGTGGTGACATAATAAGGTTTCCAACATTCCCACCCTCTATCTATTTTGGAGTCTTGCTAAGAGCTCCTATCATCATTTCCCCGTAGAGGTAGGTGCGTGCTCACGCTTGCTCACTTGTGTGCAGCGCTGTCGTCGATGAATTGCAGGTAATAGGTTATGTAACCAAATACTACATTCGTGACATAATAATGATGCGATGCAGAGAGATGCATTTTTATTATCGTTGAATCTACTTCAGGTAAATCTTGCAGTCACTCAACAACAACGAGCACGTTCCACATCGCTAATCAAGTTGGTGCACAATTATATGCGCCAATAATAACGAAGTTAGAAGTTATAGTGAATTGTGACTGTACATAATATTCTTTGTCTTTTCTAAAAATTATCCTGTACATGTGTAGGACAATAAAATAGTGCCTTCCACAAAATCAAACTCCATAACCGGTACACACAAGTACATACAGTGGAGAGCGTAAAATTCACTTGAATAAAGCGAAACTGAAATGGTGCATAACTTTAGAAAAATGAAAGGAAGCCACTAAAATATGGAATGCTTTTAGGTATATCCCCTTCGTCCACTTCATACATCGTATAATTTCAGCATGGGTCGGTGTAGCAGAGAATAAAAGGTAACTGTAACATCTGCACTTCGAAGCGAAAAACAGTTTCCCTTACATTGTTCACATTTCGTTAGATTCTTATTTTTTGTGCATTTTGTACGAGAAGATAGGAAAAAAATATTTTTATGTAGTGGATCCTTATCTCATTGTATGACTCACATCACATACACTATCATAACTTTTTCTTAAGTCGTAATCATAACTAATTATGGCCGGTGAGGAGGTAAATAGCACAGCAAGTCCAAATAAGGAAGGCACTGCAAAAGTGCAAAAAGTCACAAGCTAATTTTTGAGAAATAAAAACTAACTAATTATGGCCGGTGAGGAGGTAAATAGCACAGCAAGTCCAAATAAGGAAGGCACTGCAAAAGTGCAAAAAGTCACAAGCTAATTTTTGAGAAATAACAACATATTTATGATATATTGATATATGGCATTTCTCATAAAAAAGGATCGACAGCTTTAAACACAAAATGTGCAAAAAGCAAAAATAGTAGTTAAAAAAATGTAGAGAATAACAATAAGCCTTCTTTACAAAAAAAGTACAAGGTTAAGCATATTCGTCATTACAGTTTCACAGTCAACCGTCATCCAAATCCTTTTTTTATTCGTCCACATTCCCAGTCGTTTTAAGCCTTTGCAATGCTGATAAAAATGGAGTATAAAAAATAAGCCAAGCGTTAAGAAGCGTGGAATGTGCACTTGCAAACGGTAACGGTGAACATTACTCTTCTATGTTTACGTCTCCTTCTCCTTGAAAGGATTTGCTTCAGTTATGAAAAGCTGAAACTTAAAAGATCGTTTCTGGTAACATGTTTTTTTGGGCGATCAAAATAAATTTTGTCAAAAGCTATAGCTCTTTGCACCTGGTGAAATAGGCGATGTCAACAAAGACGTTATTAACGCAGAGTGCTCTAACGAACCAGAATTCAGTTTACTCCCATCCCTTGTTAATAATGAGATGTCCTTTCAGCGACAAAAAGCTTGTTACTTTGCTTTGCCTATTCGCCCCGACTGCGACTCCGTCTCCTTTTCTGTTTTTTTGAGTGTAATGTATTGCACCTTGTTGAGATGGTCTAATCTACAAAGTTTCCCTTTCCTTTGTTCCAGTACGCATTTAAATCTTGCAATGCAACCTGACCTTCACTCTTTTAGTGTAATAATCTCTGTGAAATGTAATGTAACTTTCAAATAATTTAGCATTTTCAACTTCCAAAACAAAAATAAAGACCATTGTGGAACCATATTCATATCTTAACTCACGTTTTGCCTCGCCTCAGCATTTCTCGATAATAAAGGAGAGGCAAAAGTTCCAAATGAACTCATTCATGATATCATATAAGGTGCAGCGATGACTTTGTGTTTGTGACTGGTATTAGCAAGTGGGATGCTCGTAGATTGAGCTTATTATTTTATATAACCTCGGGATAGCGATAAAAATGCAATCTGAACATGTCTACTTCACTGCCCACACAGCATGCCATCTTAAACGAAATCGTTCTTATCTAGCATTTAAAAATTGAAGCACAGATCCTTCTCTTTTTTAGAGAGATATGATGATTTTAATACATAATATTACGCAACAGTAAACAGTTGCACAGGATTCTCTTCTCTCATACTACTGAAATTTCTATGCTAATTGTACCACCAAAATACAAACAACTCACCACTACCGACCGCCCCTCACCCCAAGAAATCACGTGCGTCTCATGATCATGACGACCAATACGAGCATAATTCATCAAATCAACTACCTGACTGTAAGGATTGTAAAAT
>JAHZND010001512.1:0-14169 GCA_027744115.1 Acrocyrtus sp. NNG-2020 | reverse complement strand
GGGATTTCAAGGTAAAATCAATATAGTGAGTAGAGAAGTGGGACAGAGAGATGAGGAGAAGTACCCACTCCACCGCAAAAAAAATACATTTCAACTATTTCAAGAGAAAAATATTATTCTACATCCAACTATCCAGCCTTATCCACTCCCACCACTCTCTAAAGCTCATCCTTTTCCTTCCAGTTCATTTCCTTTCGTCAAAGTGAAATATCAATAAATTTTATTTGGATGTAATTCCCTCTCAAAACAAAATCACAACTTTTGTGACAGCAAAAAACTAATTTATGAGGGACAGCAGAGCATAACGGATGGCTATCCCGTTAAAACACAAAAGTAATAGGGAGTGCTCTCCTCGTTACTGTTATTATATGCGTTTTGCCTAGATATAAAATAATAGGGAGTAGGAACTGGACTACAGTTAGTAGGAAGAGGAATTCCCGCTCGCAATCACAATCAAAAGGAGATGGAAAAGGGAGAGGAGTTGCCTAGAGGGAAAGCAGTGTAAAAGAAATATAGCCGCCTCAAAACTCTTCCAGTGCATGAAGTGTCTCTGTATGTGTGTGTCCTTTAAAAGAACATTTAATATTATTGTTATTACTCTGCTGGCGAGTTTTCTCCGGGAAACTGGCTTTCCCTCCTGTACTTTTCTCTCCCAACTTTTCCCTCTCGCTAGGTGATCTACATTGATTACTGGGAAACAAGCGGCAGAACGGAAAGAGCATTCCCCTTCCACAACTGAAATTACTCTGCTGCTCCGTGCGACGAAGCCTTCCAGGGAAAGAGAGAAAAATTATTTTTTTTAGTTGTAGTTTGTAGTGCTCCTGTTCCCGCCGCTCCAGCATTTTCCCATACGGCATACGCGATATATTTTCCTCTCGTTCTCTCTGATTTTTGCTCTCCCAAATAAAAAAAAACTTTTTCTGGCTTCGTAGACAGAAGGAGAGAGAGATCTGTTGGAGTTTTTAATGTGTTTTGTTGCAATTTGCATATTACTCCAACTTTTGGAGTGTGATATCTCGCCTTTTCTCTCCTTCCCATCATCGTCGTCATCAACACGGAATTGCCATTGTAAGTGGGAAATAATGTGTGAGGGGATGCCTGCACACGGAAAAAAAGTAGTTCTTGGCGCAGTCAGAGCCAGAGCCAGAACCAGCGCTAGAAAAAGAGCCGCTCACCAAAAATTATATAATTTCCCGTTTCCCTTATAAACTACACAACTCCAGCCCAGTTTTCGTAGCAAGCAGCGGCATTAAAAAATGACAAAATAAACGGGAGCGGGATGCCGTAAATATTATGCTTGACGGCCATATGCACAGATATCTAGGTATTGCGGCTGGAAATATTCATTTTTGAATTTTCGAAATGGCTCTACCCAAATCTCTAATTACGGCGCTGTACAACTCACTCCCTAAATAATGAAGCAGTCTGTGAGTCGCTGAGTGAACAATCAAGATTCGGTGGACAATCTGACAGTTCCATATGAATACTTTAATGGGATGGCATAACACGATAAAATATACTCCTGAAAACTCTCTCTCTCTCTTTTCTCCTTTCTCTTTTTCTCCCTCCTTCCGCCCATATATATACTATAGCCATTTACCTTTTTATTAGGCATTATCTGGATTGGGATCTCTATTTTCCTATCTTCCTCTCTTTTCTCTTTTCTCCTGTTTCCCTCTCCGTTCATTTTAATTTCCTTGCAAAAGTACGATTGTGCAGGCTGGATTCCATCTCACCAAAGGCAAAGTTTTTTTTTGTCGTGGCATGCCCTCGTCATTTCGTTGGACAAGTGGGTCAGTCAAAAGCAAAAACAAGGGAGAAGGAGAGAGAGAGGACAACTTTTCCGGGAATCTCTTTTCCCGTTTCCACCATACGCTCCTACCATTGTACGAGATCTAATGGACTGGATGAAATGAGAATATAATGATATTACCAAACAAAAACAAACTTGCTTCTCCCTAAACTCCAGGCAGGCACACACACACACACAGCGACTACTTTTTTTTCTGGGGAAAGGCGCACAAATGGAAAATTCCTTCCATCAAGTTGATTCCTTATGTGCTTTCATATGGGAATGAAAATGACACGGAGAGCTTTTGTTTGCCCAATTTTCTTTATCCATCTCCGACCCATTTCGAAACCTTTGCTTGGAGAGCTTTTAATTGAATTGTGGGCCCGTATAAGGATGTATCTTTTTTTGGGAGGTATTCGATAATGACTACCTTCAGTTTCCTCGTAGTAATGCTCCTTATCGTATAATACTTGCAGATAAGATAATGAAATGCGTGGTCACTGTCCTACGAAGACAAGGGCTCGAGCTTATTACTCTGATTTTTTCCTCATTGACTTGCAAATGCCCGAAATGGCTCCGGTCCTTTTACGCTGCAAGGGAGCCGGCGTTACGACCCTCCTAAGAATACGTATTTTCTGCTGGGGAGATATAAAAAAAGTTAGTTTATTATAAAAATGTGCAAATTACCCGGATTGCCTTCTCCGCAGTAGTGAGTTGTGGGCTATCACTTCACTCTCGGAGACGGAGGAGGAATTCGAGACGAAGCTTTTGTTTTTTTAGGCAGACTACTACCCCGAACGAATTCTCTTCTCGTGATTGGACGTAATAGCTTGAATGGAATTGCTCCTCTCGTTGTCAAATTAGAAAGGGATTCCATGTCAATGTCGGAATTGATGATTAAATATTTATCGGCTGACACCAACGAGAGGCTAAAGCGGAGATCCGAAAATTTATAAATTTGGCTCAAGAGCGAAAATAGATATTATGCATGTATCCCAGTCCACTAGTTCCTTCACCTCAATCTGAAGCTAATGAAGAAGGAGAGGCAGGGAAGGGCTTGAGAGGAGAAAAGAGCTTACTTTTTATTTCTTCCCGTCCGTAAATATATTCATGCTGAGGATGAACTGGATTGACACAAATGTGCAGCTTCCAAAAAAAATACTCCCTGAAAGCGAACTCCAAGAGTATCCTTACTTACGGCGTGAATGACAGGAAATAATCCCCATTTCAGGCATCAGGGTTAATTTGAAATCGACATGGAACGGATTTTTTTTCATACTCCGAAATGGGATGGAGCACTTGCCAACACGTAACACATNTACGGCGTGAATGACAGGAAATAATCCCCATTTCAGGCATCAGGGTTAATTTGAAATCGACATGGAACGGATTTTTTTTCATACTCCGAAATGGGATGGAGCACTTGCCAACACGTAACACATCCCTTAATCGGACTCGCCATTAGAGTCCCATCCCATTTCGGATTGGAAGGTGAAGCAGTAGCATCAGCCGTTGATGTTTGGCACTCTCTTCATTCCCATAAAAAAATTTATTTTCAAGATTCCACAAAAACGTGTAAAGTGGCCTGTTTGCCTTTTTTTGGTGGGAAAAAAGTGATCAAAAGGAATGGAGGAAGACTATACTACCTCCCGTCACATTTCCTCTTTTTTTAATGTTTCCAAATGCTGATGACAAAAAAAAGTAAAAATTGCATCACTCCTTCTGAAAAAAAATGTAGTGACGGTGCGTCGCATTTTTTTCTGGAACGACGACAGGATGGGCGCTGTACTTTGTTTGAGTTCCGCTCAAAGGGGCACCACTCCATGTTTACATTTCATACCTGGAGTGAGCGCCGAGGGAGTGCACTGGAATTAGCAGAAAAAAATACGGTGAAGCACACTTATTATGAGGACGGTGATGTTGATATGACAGAGGGTAGTTGGGAGCAGTGCGGCGCTGGAGACTATGTCAAAACCAGTTTTTATATTTGTCAGTAATGGGAAAGAGGAAAAGATAAAATAGGAGCTTATACAGCTCCACTTCCTGCCCGAATGAAAAAATGATGCGGAGTGGCTTGTAATTGGATAGATGGATGGGACTGTATGAAAGAGTGAGGAAGAGAGGAGGAAGATCTACGATCTATAAAAGTAATGTTGATGTTGGTGTAACTAACGTGTAATGCTAGGTATTATGTCTTGTGAAGAGATGGAATGGAGAGGAGAGAGTAAGAGAGAGTGGAGAAGAGGAGCGTCCATATCTTCCTTCCACTAACTGGAGGTATGCACCACCACTATGTGTACAGGTCCTCAAATAAAAATAAAGGAAGCTGTGTGGAAGCATAAGCAGAGGCAAGTGAGCATAAGCAAGCCCCCCAGACACAAATCCAGTTTTTGCCTGCAAAAAAAGCACATAATGTTCAGCTAGGCTTATAAAGTGTGGAGAAAGTGGGAGAATAGAGATAGAAAGGGAGAAAGTGGGTTTTCTAATGCTCCATTTAATATTTATTTCCTACACATGCCAAAATTTTTCCCGAGAAAGTTGGCTTATCCTTTCACTCACACGTAGAGCAACAAAAAAATTTCGGGAAGGAGCAGTGTATAGGCGGTTGGAAAAAGGAAAAATGATAGGATTCCCCTCTTTTGCAACAACTTTCTACTGGAGGAAACGGATTTTCCTCCGTCTTATTTCTTTTCCATATCTGTGCGCTCTACCCCTTTAAAATAGACTTCTCAACTTTCATCCAGACAGAAAAAGGAGACCGAAAAAGAGAGAGAGAAACAAGCTATATATTTTCAGTCTAATTACACCCAAGTTGCTTCCTTTTCTTTACTCTTCGGTCGTGAATAGCAATAAGGGAAAGTAGGCAGGGAGAGGACCAGATGTTCACCGAAAAACTCTCTCCCTTTCTCTCTCTCTTTCTCTCTCTCTCTCGGAGAAATCTTTAAAAAGATTTCTTCAAAACACCCTTCCATTTTCCGTTGTGTACGGGCAATAACGCATATCAGGACGAAAACAGAAGAAATTTCATTTCCTTTTAAAGTGGGCTGATCTACTCAGAAAAAGAAACTTTTCGTCTGTTATTTTTCCTCACAAACAATAAAGGGAGAGGGAGCGCGCGCCGCGAGAGAGGAGGGAAAAACAGTCCTCCACTCCATTTACAAAATATACATCTTTTATATATAGGGTGCTGCCTCCTACCTGCACTTCTCGTACCTGTGCGCTCCAATAAAATAAACAGCTTCCCGGAAAAGAATCTGCCCAGCTACTTTGCATTCCCATGGAAGTATCACAAGAAATGACGACTTTGCTAATTCGTCTGTAAACTGAGCGCTTCCACTTGAGAAGAAAGAGATCCTTTAAAAAAATATTTTCTCCAAAAAAAATTTTCTCTTCTTTTTTTCGCCACGCTCACTCAAGCTTAGGGAATTGAGCAGTCAGTGGATGGAGAGGGGGAATAGAGAGGATGGACTGAATAGAGCAAAAAAGCACTTTTTCTTCTTGAAAGCTTTAAACAAGTTGGACTAACTTTATTTTATGGAGAGAGAGAAGAAAAAAAAAGTTATAATGCAATGCAGTGCTAAAGTGCTAAAGTGCGGGGTTTTCTTTACATTTTTAGAAAAAATGCCATTGCCTCCTATAAGAAGCAATTCTGCTTTTTTTGGAGAAGACAAAGACCTCATAAAACACGTTTCGTGCACGGGCACAATGAAACACTAATTCTCCCAATTAATAAATTAAGACGGATTGTCCCAGACAGAACTAATTGTTTTTGTAGCCAAAAGCTCCATGCAGAAACTTTTTCTAGAAAGAAGGCAATCCAGTTCCAACTGAGATCCTAAAGGGAAAAAAGGTATTTTTTGTGACTTGCTGGCGGCTATCTATTTCAATCGTTTTTCACCAAACTTGTCCTATTCTTTTTTAGTGGTGAAATGCTGAAACGCTATTTTTTATCATACATCAACTAAAAGTTTATTGCTCCTTTGGAGTGGCAAATGTAAAACCGGATTTAACAATGGATTCAGGTGACTTACAGAAAAAGGAAAGTTTTTTTCCTACCTTTAAGCAAGTGAAAATAAGATTGATTTAGAGGAAGTGGAGGACACACTCGATTGACTAAGAACAAACTTTTTTTCTCTTCTTTTCACACAGAAGCTAAAAAGATATATTTTTTAAAAAAACTTTTTTATTTCTCGGCAGCTCTCCTCCTCCTGTCCAAAAATTTTTCGGAGGAGAATGAAAAGCCTTTTCTCTCTCGAATTCCGAAATATTTCATTTTCACAGGGAGACTCCCCGAATATTATAAATCATTTGGAATTAGCCCATCTCCCTCCCCACCAGAAAGGCATTCGGAGGAAGGATGTGTCGGTGTGAAAAGCCCCCAGTAATAAATAGGTTTAAGGGCAGGTTGAAAAAAAAGGAGGTAGGAATTTTACCGCCATTCCTATATATAATACTTTTTTCCGCAGACTCGTTTACTTTTATTGCGAAGGAGAAAAACGGAGGAATCGTCTTTCTCAAGGAGGAATCAATAAATGATGCGATCTCCTGCAAGTGTGAAATGAGCTTTGCTCATCTTCATATCCCTCCTTATTTATTCATTTTTCCACTACCTATTTTGATTTGGGGACTTTTTGTGTGCTCCTATCCCAGCACGGGTTTTTTGGCGGAATTCCCCCTCTCCTCTTCTGGATGATTGCATGGGAAAGAAATCAAAGAAATTGTTATGGGGAGATGGCACACGGAAAACCTCCTTCGCCGTCTCCTGGAGCAAACTGCAAGGCCTCGGGTGAGCATATCTCTCTCTTTGCAACGGCTTTTGTTGTTGTGGCTCACTTGGGAGTCAGCAGGAGAGATACTCATGAATGACGCATATGCTACTGCTGCTTCCTGCTTTTTTCGCTCCACCGTAAATTTCTTTTTTTTTCTGGCGACCTGCAAACAAATATTATCCGAGTAACTCCCATGTCACTATATTTCCAGGATGCGGTCTTCTCTGAAGCCCTTCCGGTAAAAATATATATTTCTTTTTCTCGGGAAGCTTTGCAACAAAATATTCCTCCGAATGAATATCATCAACGCTCCCACCCTCGTGAATTCTTAAGCTGGTTACCCACACCTACATTGCCACTGCATAGGATATCCATGCACCTTGGAAAAAAAATAAAGCTGGATGTTCTACGCCGTCTGCATACTGAGCCGAAATATATATTGCTTTCCACTCTGGGCTCCCCACACGCTTGGAAGTATCATCATGCATGGAAGTCGTTTGCATAAAAATTGTCTTCTTCCTGTCTCCCTTGTCTCATCACCTTAAACACTTTCTCATTTCGTTCCGCAACCAAACGGGAATCCCAGCAGGGTTTTGCGAAAAAGGAAAAGAGAACCTTTTTTTCTCCTTCTCAGAACCAACTCCACTCTCAGAGAGAAACTTGAAAGAGCGAAGTTTATTTTACGTGCGGGGAGTACAGTAAAAATATATTTAAATAAAATATCGCGCCTAACAGTTTTAGTTCCTACTTGTGCCCCGCTCTCAACTCTTTTCGCTCTCTCCAGAGTGGAAGGCTCCTCCAAAATGGCTTCCTTTCTTTTATTGAACGAAACAACTCCACACATTTAAACTCATTACTCATGTAAATTTCATTTTAAAAAATTGCTCTCTTTTGGCTAATTTAGCATGTCACGTTTCACTCCGCAGGAAAAAGCTATTGACTTTGAAATTTCATTAGAAAAAGTTTTTTTTCCCTCGCTTAGCAAAAAAAATAATTTATTTTATATATGTGGAAGTTGAAATTTGCTCTGTCCTTCAACTGACTTTTTTTTTCTGCCCGGGAACTGCGGTTGAAAGGATTTTGCTGGCGGTATATGGCCCGCTAGTGGGGAAGCTTCCGGCTCGTTTTCCCTCTACACATTTGTCAATAACAATTACTTTCCGGGAGACTGTAGCTGTGCTAAAAAGTGAAACTGACAGAAAAACAGGCAATTAAAATGGATATCGAGAGAAAGTTTGTCTCGTTAGGGGAAGCCAAGAATCAGGTCCTTTTTTAAGTGGGCAGTGAAGCAATTTTTTTCTTCTTTTTTTTCTTGTAGCCGTATATATCTCTAAAATGAATCTGTTCACTGCAGCGAGTCTCTTGGAAAAAAAGGTCGTTTTTGTGATGAGAAAGTTTTTTTGTGTAAAGTCATGAGCGAACTCCCATTCTAGAGTTGGGTACGTAACGTACTCTCGTTGAGCCCTAGATGAAATGAGCTAGTGCTAACAAGTTGAAATGGAGTAGGATGGAGTTAAGAAAAAAAGAGAAATAAACTGGTTGTGTCTACACTGCTCACACACATCTTTGCAGAATAGTTTAATTAGAGTGGGTCCCCTTGGAGTCCAATTGAGAAAGAAGTTAACTGGCCTACTGCGCTCTCCCCTTTCTCTCCACTCAACTCATTCTCAATTATCCTCTCCCAACAGCAACAAAAATGAGAGTTGCTAAGGAAGGAGACACTATTTTTTACATACACATGAATACATTTTCCCGTGTACTCTGGGAAGGAATGCTGGGGCAATATTCCCCGTCTTATTTTTTATTCTTCTTGCGGGCTACAAAAGCCAAGCGCTGAGAGGAAGCTAAGAAAAAAAAACTTTTTTTATAATGACTACGCCTTCATTTTAAATGGAAAGTGAGGAAACATATGCCGTAACGAAGTGCACATGGTATAAGTTGTAGAATGTGCACCACCGAAAATTCTCATTTCGCACACAGGATAACAGGAAAAAAGGAGAGGACATCAATGGTCACACCAAAGCTATCCAAGCACCTCCGTGAAATTAATCCAAAGTGATTTATGACTACATTTGCGTTTCCCTTTTTCCCTCCTATAGACGGAGAGGAGGAGTGGAGAAATGGATGTGTGAGAGCACAACCACCACACATGGAACCGGTGCTTGCATCCTATCACAACAGATCCACTTCCAGTAGCCATCTGCTATAATTGGCTGTAGCGCTCGGGATACACATTTTTTCAGCGCCAGATAAGATTTTAAATATGGCTTTACTTTCTGGAGCGAAAGCAACCGGGAAAAATAAGGAAAAAAGTGAGGAACAGTGGAACAAGATAAGGGGAAAAGTTGGAGGTTGATGGTGGTGATGATGATGCTGATGAGCAAGTACTTTTTTCGGGTATACAACCGACAGGGAGGAAAAAGCGTACCGTGAGAATATGAAGTGAATGGCTTTATGCTATGCTAATAATGTGTACTTGGAGAAAAGAGAGCTTTTCTTTCAGTAGGCCACAGTCTTATCACACCACTGGCAATATGCAATGATGAGAGGGGAGGAGAATATAAGGGGAAAAAAGAAAATTCCTTCTCCGAGAGAAAATATTTTTTTTTGGTTATGGGATGGAATAAAAATTAATAATATTTTTTGGCGGTGTCCTCTGCATTTAAGTATCGTATTGGGAGAGAGGGAAAAAGGGAAAGTGAAGAGATTTTAATATGCATAATTTCTGCTATTTTATGCTCGTGTAGTTCTTCTCACTGCGCCAAAGTTATTTTTCTTTTGGGGGAGATCCACCCAAGTTTTGTCATTTATTTATTGAAGTTGGAAAATCTTATGTGGATTAGTGGCTGAGAGTAGCTCCCTACTAATCCTTTTGATGTTGATGAGGGAAAATTTCGATTAAAATCTGGTTTGTTGTTTAAATTAATTCCAGTTTATTTTTCAGTTTTCTCTCTCTCTCCCTTTTCCCCGGCATGTACTAATTTAAGCCTTTTCTCGGAAAAGTTGGAGAAAGGGAAATGGACTGGGAGTAATTTGACTTTTAGCTCTTTTCTCTCTCTTTCGCTGTCCTTTTCGTGGGCTTCTTTCTGGGGAAAAACTGGGAAACTTTATATTTTTGTTGGGAGCGTAAAAGGATCACTTCTGTGAAGGAAGTGCAAATTGCGGAGGAGAGTGGAAAAAGACATGCTCATTTTTCTCCTTTTATACGTTTTACTGTTGTCTTGTTTTATAGCTGGTGTGCGGTGTCGTTAAGAGAGTTGCTGTGTTGGTGTGTGTTGGCCGGAATCAAAAGTACAATTTAATTAGCTTCAAAGGAAAAGAGAGATGGAGAGATGGAGAGAGCGAAGTTAGTAAGAGAACCCGGTTTATTTACACTGCAACTCATTATTTTATTTAAACCCGAAAAATGAGTGAGTGAGTGCTACCGAGACGTAAAAAAAATTGTTTGCAGTAGAAGCCCCTTCTATAAATGTGGCGGAATTGGGAGGGAGTGTCGCCCTCCCTTTGCTCCCTCTCGCCGTAGCAGACTCGCAGTCTGCATCGGGTTGATACAGCAAAACCAGCCGCGCAATAAATGGCAAATATTCCGTAAGAAACTGTTTTTCTCGGAAGAAAGGAAAGCCTCCGAGAGCACACGTCCTGGCCATGCTTCTCTGTGGTGTAAGAATATTACCTCTCTTCCTCCTCAATTTTGCGGTTTCCTTTATACAAAAAAAGAAAAAAAAATTAATGTTTTCCCGACAAATCAGAAAATCTCATTAATTTTATTTCACTCTTGTAAGCCATTTCCCACATTTCCCAGGATTGCATGAGATATACATACCCCTCGCCGTAATCGTTATTGCACTGTCACAGCCTACTAAAAATAGTATATGCTGAGATGTCCCACGTAACAAAAATAGGGGAAAAAAGTCTTTCCAGTCCAAAAAATTAAAACAAACAAAAAACAGGAAAAAATCCACAAAACAGGAGAAAGCAGCGAAAATCTGGAGAGAAAGGTTTTTTTTCTTCGAAAAAAAATATTTTATTTCGGAATGGTAAAAAAAGAGTGAGAAACTCGTAATAATTCTTGACTGTTGAGTCAAGTAGAGCCAAATGGTTGTGACAGCCATTTCCATTGTCTGGAGTAAAGAAGGAAAAGTTAAAGAAAGGGAATGTATGTGTCTTACATGTCGACTTTTCCTATTCCATTTTTTCTCCTCCTGCTGACTATTTCCCTTCCTTCCACACGACTTCTTTCACATTTCAGCATGAAAAAATCCGCAATTGTCTACACTTGGATTTTTATCCAGTACACACACACATCCCTACCCGCATAATAGCAGCTAACATGCAACTTCTCAAGAGTCAAATAGAAACTACTTGAATTTTATTTTTTTCAAAAAAAAATTCTCTTCACGTCCCATAATTTCGTTCCTTTTTCTGACAACAGAAGGAGAAATATAGAGAAATGTGGTGGTTGGTGGTGGTGGTAGTCGAAGTGGTGGTGGTCGGTGGTGGTGGTGAAGCTCTAGTGTTAGGTTGCACATTTTTTTCTTCTTTTCTTCATATGTGACCGTTTTCTTCCTTTTCCAAGCTATCCTTTCCACTCCGTAACTCCCACTCCTGAGCATAAAATAAAATAAAAAAAATCTTAAATATCCATAAAGCGTATTATGTACGAGATAAGAAATGGATTTTGTATTATGCTGGTTCGAAAGGGTCCTATCCATGGGGGTATTATAAAAACATCAAAAAATATGCTTTGCGGGAGTATAAAGTGGGCACAGGAGTAATTGTGAAAGCGTGCGGGAGGGACCGTTTGTGGTGAGGGGCTGTCCATTTTCCGATGTTGCAATTTGCCATTTACCACACGCACTCGTATATATGTCACCATTCTTGATGACACAATAGCCGAGATGGGAAATTATGACAAGTTGGTGTAGCTACTTTCCACTTTTTGGCTGGTGATGATAGGAGAATGTTAGATGGACGTAATATTTCATTGACTTATCTTTAATGTGGTTAAGACTCTTGTGGAGGGGCACACTAGCGGATTTCGAAAGGAGAGAAAACACTCGGCAAAGCCTTTCGGCGCTTATATACTTCCCCAAAAAAACCCCAACTTTTGTTCGGTGGCTCTCCACAATTTAATTCAAATTTGGGATATCTGCCGCAACCGAAAAGTGGGAGCACTTCTCCCTTGTTATTACAGCACAATGCGATGTTATCCACTGATAAGACTTATCTTCAGTCACTGAAAAGAGCCCGTCAAAAAACAGAGGGAAGATAGTAAAAGTGGGAGCACTTCTCCCTTGTTATTACAGCACAATGCGATGTTATCCACTGATAAGACTTATCTTCAGTCACTGAAAAGAGCCCGTCAAAAAACAGAGGGAAGAAGAGAATGTTCAATTTAGTGGGGCACTCCTTATTTTAGACCTTCATTTTCTCCACTTTCAAAGAGAAGAAGCTATGTCACTATTGGCAAATTTTTCTATATTTCGTGGGGGAAGCTCTCGGACAGGAACTGAAACCAGCAGGGTCAGCATCATTCACCGTTTCCTGTTAAGAAACGAAATTCTTTTTTTAGGAGAAAGAACAAGGAGAAATATGGAGAAATTGGAACCGTTTGAAAAATAAGTTACAGAGATAACTCCTTTTCTTATGCCTTCCTCTCTCTCTATTTGTGTGTGAGAGTGTCACCTCCTTCTTTCCCAGTTGAGAAATGGGATAAAGGAAATTGAAGATGAAAGGCGAGTGAACCGATTCATTCCTGCCAAGTTAGTCGTCCATGCAGCCAGCTCGAAATACCCATATCGTGTGCTCCTTTCACCCTTTCCCGTATAAAAATGCAAGTGAAGTACAAGCAACGAGAAAAGTACTCTCTTTTTTTTCCTCCCAGCTTGCTCCCCCTTGCCAAGAAGAAACTGCGTAAAACATTTTTTCCTCTTGATATCTTAATACTCCCTGTCGTCATCATCATCATCCATGCAAACCTAAAATGGGAGATGTTGCCAATTTTTATGCCAGTCCTCTTGTTCTAAGGATACGACTCAGAACCAAATCAGAAATAGTTACGTCCCTTTCACTAGTTAGCCAGATAAATAATGTGAGTTTGAGGACATGATTTAGGAATTTATTGACGCTTTCATAAATCTCTGCTACTTCCCATTTACCACATTTAACAACTTTTTCCCTCAACAAATTTTTTACCCTTCTGCTAAATAATAGCTTTTCCCCTTTTCCATCCGAACCACCAACCTCCAAAAAAAATTTCCAGTACAAACGGGAAAGTACAATTTTTTCCCGCCTCACATTTACACTACACCAAAAAATTACATGTAACGCAGTTGACCATTCATAAATCCCGCCAAAATGGTGTATTTCCATCCCACACAAAAGAAAAAAGATATAGTTAGCTGGCTAATTCCATAAATTCCCTTCTTCATTATTCGACCTCTCATAAATATTTATATTTTTGCCATCCGCTCTCACAAAAGGACTCATTCCCGTTTTCATTGGGGGAATTAATAAACCTTTAAAATAACGTTATCTATTTTTAGCCACAGAACGCTGCGCTGGTCTGGCCTGGTCTGGCCAGCCCGCTACTAATGACAAGTTAATATAAAGCCAAATATATATTTTTTTGTTTGGTTGCGGTTTACATTTTCTCAACTATTTGGTAGCAATTTTGTAGCTTTTTACGACAACGTAAATCAACTTTACAGCCATTTAAGTCGGAAAGCGTGAATAAATCATAGTGGAGAGTCATGATTATGCTTCTGTTGGGTATTCTGTTTCCCTCTACTCTCTCCTCTTCTTTTTTTTCTCGTCATAAGTCAAAAGTAGTATCTGCCGCTGCTAATACCTACATAAATATTTCCTCGGTGTGTAAATGAAAAGGGAAAAACTAGGAAATATATATTTTTTTATCTGCCGTTCCATACATTTTTGTGCCTCAGAGCGAGAGCTACCCAACTACCCACTTCGGTCTTCTAGCATCCAACCGCAAACAACTTCATTTATCATACCATTTAAAAAGAAGTATTATTGCGTCTTATAGCGGCTTAACTGCAAATCTAATGTGTCTTATACGAGTCCCTTTGAGTGGCCATAAAATGTATTATTAAACACTCCATATTTTCGGTAAATAAAGGAGCATTAAAATATACGACTGGCAAGGGTACGGCATTCCCATCAGTGTCAACATTCATTTTGATTTTGTACGTTAGCTCATTGTCACACTGGTAGTGAAGGGCTCTCTGGATTTTTGTGGGAAAAGGGATTTTTTTTCGGCTGCAGAACTTATTGGCAAGCTCTCCCAATGAAAAAAAGTGGGAAGGACCAAGGACGGGGAAGGGCACGAGGAGACAAAAAAAAGATTCTTTTTTTTCTGCATATTTCGCAGCCACTTAATTTTCTTTGGAGGGGACTCTCCCCTTGCCTTGGCTGGTTTGGTAGCTAAATTGGGTGGATTGATTGACGTAATTGACAATAAACTGGGATATTTTTTTTATTTATCTGTGTGCGTCCACAGTCTCTGAAGAAATATGCTTAATCACCTGACCCAGTAAACTCCTGTGCCATCCGTCTCTATTAGAAGTTGGTGTTACTGTGAAAGCTTTT
>JAHZND010001511.1:0-15071 GCA_027744115.1 Acrocyrtus sp. NNG-2020 | reverse complement strand
TATCCTTTAGGTGCCAACCACGAGACGTGAATACGATCTTTTTCCTCTGAATTAGCGTGATGGGCCGCATTCTTTATTAAAATAAAATAACACAGATTAATCCGTTGACAGACAGACATGATTCCATTGTAAAACAGTATGTGATTGAAAAATGGTCTATGATATGCATAGGTAATCTCAATAAGTCTCGGGTTTCTGTTTTAGCTCGCGTCAAAATGCAATTTTATTTCCGAGTAGGTACCTAAGTATCTTACGCTATCGGCTTACCGCTCTCATTCCGCCGCAACTATGCACTTTTGCCAATGTATTTGAGTTAAACATTCCGATTGGCGCCTCGTTTGAATTTCTTGCTTGCAGGTAGTAACCTTTAAATGTCCGGTTTCCTGTTCCCTGCAATGACACTAAATACCAGACAATTCCACATAAAACTAGATACACCATAAGAAAAGACCTAATAAAATATTTAAGAAAGCAATCAAGTAAATGCAACCTGTCAGACAGCTTTGTTTTACTACGTATATCATACCTAGTCTAGTTTAATCTCTATACGTATTTACTTTTAAAGCGTCGATTACTTTAATTGATTTAATTCAAGTGAATTGAGGTATCACTTACCTTTCAACAACGCTTCCTGCCTTCACTTCATTAATATTTGTAGAAACAAGAAATGGGCTATCCGATGTTTGCGCCTTGTACTTGTCATGACCGGGATGCATCGAACGACAAACTGACTTCACGGGAGGAACTGAAACTGAAAATGAGTTAACGATGTCTACAGATATTGCAGAAAATACTATTAATATGATTGTAGACAACAACTTCGAACAAAGCGGTTTGGAAGTCATTTTTCCTCGCGAAAAATACGGGGTTTTAGTTTTCGCCTGTAGTTTCTGAGTAAGGAATTATCGGATTCTGGCACAAGACATGCGCTTATAGTGAATGTTCACAACAATGTGATGCACATTATTGGATCCTTTTGCCAAATTCCTGACTCATCCTAAATTCAACGCAGTTGATCCTACAATTCCTACATAGGTAATGCATACCTTCCACATTCAGAGTCAATTGCATTATTAACTTTTTTTATCTTCTTCACAGCCGCATGCGATCATGTTTTTTTCGGGATACAAGAATACTGTATGAATGGATGACCAAGAAGGTGCAATTTTTTATACTTCAATTTTGTTAAATGGAAAATTGCATCATAAACTTCACAATTCTGTAATAGATAGGATCATTCCCAACGTGTACTACAATGCTATAATTTTTTGCATATTTTTCTCTACAGTGTTTGGGATACAGAAACAGCAGGTAATTTCTGTCTCAGAAGTGTTATGGACAATAGTAATGTTGATTGAAGGATGAGATTTTCTTAAGTAAATGCAAAGATTGGGTATTAGGTACATGCACGTCTTGTCAAGTTTGCGATTGTTAAGTTGTGGTATGGAAGAACAAGTATATGTATTAACTTGAAGTAATTTAGAAACGAGCTACAGCTACAGCGAATTATATTGTTGATTGACGTAAGTTGATTTAGTTTATTTGCAATCACATCATCCTCAAATGCATGTCAAGTTTTGTTATGCTATGACCATTGCTTATTGCCAAATCTGTAAATGCTCAACCGCAACCAAGGCGGTGGTACCATATAAACTAAAGCAGTAATATTTATAGCGTTTATTAGATTTAGCAGTAAACACATTTACTCTGCCGTGGTTTCTCATATCATCGGCCTTATACCTATCTGTGGAAGACATTTGATTTGTAAGCTCAAGTCAGCATGAACTGCTATTATAACATTGAACCAGTTGAACCATTGGGCATCTTTGGGATGATGATAAAAGTATGAAAATTACTAATGAGTACGAAAGAGCATATAAATGCAATTATATGATCTTTCATACATCTTCGAGTTTTAGGCAGTGGAATGCGTCCTAGGTAGAGACAGACGTCAAAATACAGTGGTTGAAAGAGAATTTAATACATGCCATGTCATGTCAGTTTTTCTGTTGTGTGGCCAAAAGTTATTTATTTTATCTAGACAGCCTTCGTAGCTTTAATATCTTATAATTAGTCATGCAAGTTTAGCTGCACATTGCAATTTTCAATAATCTATCAAATCTGCATGTCATTTGCTAATGTATAAATTCTTAACGAAGCAAAATGATTTCAATCATGGATTTCGCAGTCCCTTAAATGTATGAAGAATTATCTTCGCATCCTGTTAGTCATGCATGTTAAGGGCAATTAAGATCACAATTTTGTTTAGCCATAGCATTTAGAAAAACAGATGCAGTACATACTAATTCGCGTGCTCCAATGAGGAAGAGTGCATATTGTGTGTTCAGAATGTAATTAAACGTACACTTAAATTAAGTGCCACTGCACCAGACAGAGACATTTCGTTTGTAGACAATTTTTATTTTTTAACCACTTTACTTACAGGCTAAATACTTCATAAAGCGTCCTTTTATTTATTTAATCACAAGATAATAGCATAACCAACCAAAAAAAGGTACAATAGCTACAGTGTTAATATGTAAATTTCTGCCGAGCGCTTTTGTTTCTGTTCCAAGAATACTCCAGGCTAATAGCGCTAGGCATGATGATAAAGAGTAAAGCATGTCTGCTTAAGCGGATTCACGATAATGTATAAAAAGTTATTAAGATAGTCACAATGGAATAAAAGATTTTTCTTCTCGACGGGGCTGCTCCCATTGGCAGCTGAGTGAATCTTGTAGACATGAGAGATTATTTTGAGTTTTTTGGGATTGCCATCGTTGTTACAATTTTTCTTTGATTCAGCATTTCCATCTTCAGCAGAAGCTGCCACTGCAATTAAGTCCTTGTACAATAGCTTTGTCGTCTTTACATATGGCTCAATGCTGTCCTCATACTGACACAGGCAACCCCCAATTACGAGATGAGAAAATAAGGAAAACAAAAATTCCTTCATGTCAATCTCCGATCGAATTCCGTCAATAACTTCGTCGTAGTCTTCACTGTCTTCTTGATTTGATAGAAAGATCTGTTTTCACATCAGGATAAAGCATTTTATCGGGATTAGTTTATGGATTCTTATCAGTTCAAGCTACATGGTACTTATGGTCGCACCGTTTCATGTACCTTTCTAAGATTGTCAGCGATTTCAATCTCAAATCCTTCAGTTTGTCCATTATCATTATTGGCCGCTGCTTTAATGTAATGGGGCATGCACTTTACGATGTATCCATTTTGACGAACCACTTTCTCACCAATCTTTAGTTTGTCAAAGAGTTCAAGCGAGGTCAGTGTGCATTTTATTTCAGAAAACTTAACTTCAGTAGCTGGAACATCTTGAAAGTTTAAATTGCAATCGTTGAACTTAATGGACTCATCATTGTTTTGCAATTTCATTATTTTACGACGCGTTTTGCGTAAAAAGCAATATGGTATTTCTTACCAAATGGTGAAAGTTTGAGAGTCGAGGTGACTGTCAAGAGTGTTGCTGCGACATTCTGACAACCCAGGAAGTTCTGTCAATAAAAACCGCCCGTAAAACATAAGTTATCATCTACTGTTGACGTAGAAAATAAAAATGTACTAAAGCTCAAGTTGTAAAAATAAATGAACTTTTCAAATTCTCACCGCAAGAAACTCCCTTTCGTTGTACTTTTTAAAAGGTTTGTCAAATGAATAGGCTTGCAACCTCAATCCATCAGACATAGACCACTTTGCCAAATTCTCATTGATCTCGGTCTTTTCTAGACAGGAGAATTTGTATTGAGGCAAGTGTCGAAAATTAAATTCGCTCCCTGGTTCCATATTGCATTTAATAATTTGTATAAACTATCTCTGCTAAAAGGCCATCGGGTTTTATGATTCCAATAACAGTAACAGTATATAGGTAAGCAAGTAATGTTTTTGTTAAATCGATAGAGCCAATGCCGGATTGGGATACAACTAGACAATTTATCCAAATCCGAATGCATGTAGTTGGGGCATAGTGAAACACCTCCCTATAGCAAATATATGCATTTACTGACTGTAAGTTTTTCCATAGTAATTCAAACATAAAGAATGCAGTGCAGTATTATTGCAGCAAATGCAATATTTTCAGTTGTAAAAAACCTTTTATTTATTTTGAAAGTAAAATTCCCTTCATATTTCTGGAAATTGCAGTAGACAATAGACAAAGAGCTTATACACTCCACTTACAAGCTGTCTAAAAAGTACACAAAAGAATTGGCAGAAGATTTTAACACTAAGCTATTCCTTAATACATGCTGTATCAGCTACCCGTTCCGGCTCCTATTACATATCAAAATTAAGAGTTGTACAAGATTAATTAAACAGGTACGTACATAAAACAAGCTTATATCATTTACGGAATACTTTTTCTAAAGATTATAGCTGCAGGCTGCAGCCGAGAGTAATAGAAACGTATGAATGAGACTGTATTCCCCGACTAGAGTTTTATTGTAGTGCATTCTATAATAATATCTAGATAAGCAAGAAAAGGTAGAAATGTCTAAAATATGCATTCATACTGTTGGCACAAGTTAGGTGATAGGGTAAGATGGATTAGGTTTTAATATGAAGTATAATAATAGTGAGGATAAAGCAGGAATGGCAATGACGTGTCAGCGTCAATGTGGAGTTCATTATGAAATCAGCCAATTAGGAACTCATGTTGTCGCGTACTTTTGACTTTGGAACTTTAGCAAGTGAGTTAAGAATACGCAGTGCACAACTATACATATTGAGTACAGCAAGGACTTTAATCCCACTGCCACCTCTGCCGACCATCTAGATGTGTTATGCTGTTTCCAATGACATATATTGCTTTACATTCGTTTCCCTACCATAAAAATGACGTCCATGAGATCCTCTTGTAAACATCATGAAGCACCGTAAATGTGTGAAATTGAACTTTGAGATTAGGAAAACTGCTGCATATGGTATGGTGTAATTACAATGAATGAACTAAAAATGGCACAGCACATGACATTTTGTTTGAGGATTCTAGCAAGTGAGTTAAGAATACGCAGTGCACAACTATACATATTGAGTACAGCAAGGACTTTAATCCCACTGCCACCTCTGCCGACCATCTAGATGTGTTATACTGTTTCCAATGACATATATTGCTTTACATTCGTTTCCCTACCATAAAAATGACGTCCATGAGTTCCTCTTGTAAACATCATGCAGCACCGCAAATGTGTAAAATTGAACTTTGAGATTAGGAAAACTGCTGCATATGGTATGGTGTAATTACAATGAATGAACTAAAAATGGCACAGCACATGACATTTTGTTTGAGGATTCCGATTTTCTCAAGAATCTCTAGGTGCAATTTATATACAACTTTACTTGGTTTTGGTAGTCGTCCTCTGGTTGTTGTTGTTATTGAGAATCGAGCATTCTGTAGGTAATCTACATTACATTTATTACAACTACGCAAACAAGAAAACACTTTTTATTCGGAAAAATTCTTAGAATTAGTCTATACATACCAATATGAATCCCGACAGACACACACATACATAACACACCTTATTTACTAAATTCTCTTGTTCCCCTCCCCCAAAAAAATCAGTTCATTGTCATGAAAAATATCTGAAGCAATACATATTTTTCCTTACGTCAGAATTACTGATTTTACAGAACTAATTTAGTGGGCAGCTTTCAATAGCTGTTTCCCCAGTTTCAGTTTCATTCAGGTTATCTTCACAAATAGATTTGAATATTTTTTTTCTCAGTCATCTAATAATTATTATTGTTCATATTTCTCTTTCTCTCTAATTATTTCTAGTGAGCAATAAACTAGTTGTAATTTTGCAATTTTAGTGGATCATACATAAAGCAATTAATAGGTATACGTACCTATTTACCTATTTGACATCCCACTCTTATCAATGCAGTCAGACGATTAATTACAATTGATTTGTTTTTACCTCTTTCCCTGTAAAATCAGGTTTTTCGCAGTCGCAATCACCCCAACCTCCTGTCTCACTCAAAATTCGCAACTGGATTGGACCTACCATCTATTGACTAACGGGAAATTGTCATAAAGGCTGAACAAACGGCATAGTGCAAAAGAGGTTTGTTCTCTCTAGTTTTGCCAAATATATATATATTTTTAGTCAAGTGTTTGTATAGCTGATAATAGGTACGAAATAAGGAGAGTTGTTGAGTGCACAATTCCAAAAGCTTGCCACAAGATCACTCGACCAGTCCCAAGTAGCGTAGTAGACCCACTCCATTTTGCTTGTGGCCTATATCTGTGGAAAAATACAGCACATATTTTTCACATCATCTGACTCCACATTGAAGAGAGAGCACGGCTATTACACAGCCAAAGTATTAAATGCTGATTTGAATTAATATTTTTTTGGTTAACAGTGCTTAATTTTGTCCTGAGGTCAAGGGGAAGGGCCATTGGTAGATCTACTCAAGATGATTTACAAGGGCTCATTTAGCGTAAGTTTTCTAACAGTATTACTGCATGTTTGTTGAATAATGTATGATTTAAATGATTGACACGGATAGGGAATATAATAGCGGGTAGAATGGGAGTTGTGATTTATGGAGTGTCTCTAGTTAGAGAATTTTTAAAAAAAAAAAATTCAGCAGGTAATGTTTGTAAAAATGAGATGAATGCAATTTTGCATCAGCTGAATATAATAGCTGTGATAATGCCAAACGCACATTATTTTGGTATCCATTTTTATATGCACGTGCATTTGGATTTATCATTATCCGGCACAGATGTTTTGTTGTTTGGAGAAATAATAGGATGTGATGTGATTAGTATTAAATATATTATATATATATAATATATTTTAGAAAAGTACAAGATAGTACTAGAACTAGAAGAACTAATGAGGTAACTAAAAATAAATGTCTCATGTTTGTTTGTGTTGAAGGTAGGAGTTTGTAGATTTGACTATGTACTATTGACTACTATACGAAAAATTCAAGGTCGACTTGTTAAAAGCTGACTTTGTAGTTATAAGTTTTGTATAGCCTTTATTTAAGATTTGCATGAACAAAATTACACATGATAAAGTAAGCAAACGGAGAGGAACGGGGTAAAAATAGGATTCGAGATAATTATGTACGATTAAAATTACAACACAAAATGCAAAGAACTGTACTGATAGTTTACACACATGATGCAGTGTGCTTGAAATTGGAATGTAAATTTAAAATAGTGGCTTTCTTACTTCAGGTTGCAAAATGCATCGCCCGGCGGATTCACACCACCCCCGGGGCGAGGGCTGCAGCAATGTCAAAATTCGACAAGGACACCCCACTTCCATATGAGAAGCTAAACAAGAACTACGACATCGTAAAGAAAAGACTGAACAAACCGATGACACTTGCCGAGAAAGTGCTATATTCCCATCTGGATAACCCACAGGGTACGTCAAGAGTCAATTCAACATACAGCATACCTAAAAATATGTACTGCTCCTCGTGGGAGGAATTATGAGGGCTTTTCGTTTGAGGCGCAATGACAATTTAATTCACATTATCTTTTCGTTAACCATTCTAGGTGAGCAACTTGAGAGAGGAGTGAGTTACCTAAAACTCAGACCAGATAGAGTTGCTATGCAGGATGCCACCGCGCAAATGGCAATGCTCCAATTTATTTCCTCCGGGTTGCCTAGAGTTGCTGTTCCATCGACAATCCATTGTGATCATTTAATTGAGGCTAGAGTTGGAGGAAAAGAAGATTTGGCAAGAGCCATTGACATTAACAAAGAAGTTTATGATTTCTTATCCTCTGCTGGAGCAAAATATGGTGTGGGATTTTGGAAACCGGGGTCTGGAATCATTCACCAAATCATTTTGGAAAACTATGCCTTCCCAGGACTTCTCATGATTGGTATGCTAAATTGCTAACTGAAATTTGATTGATGGGATATAAATATGATACAGAAGCCGGGATATGGAGATGTAAATAGACATCTCAATATCCCACAGAAATTAATATATAGATTTGTATTGTAGGTAGGCATGTTAGTAATTTTGGTTTTATCACTGCTGAAGCATGCACTACTATTGCCAATCTTGTCATGAAATCATCTACATACTTCATTCTTCATTCATGTTTGATGTGTAATTTTTACATGCTTATGCTTACGCATAAATTTATCAGTCAATCAACAATTTTTTACTGAACTCTACCTAACTTAGGTGTTCATATAGTTGATAGTGTAGCATAGGGTTAATGTATCTACCAATTCAATCATAAATCCAGTTTTGCAAATGGTTTAATCAGTGAATTTTTGTTTCAAATCGTTTAAGGTACTGACTCGCACACTCCAAATGGAGGTGGTCTTGCCTGTCTTTGCATTGGAGTTGGTGGAGCCGATGCAGTTGATGTAATGGCGGATATCCCATGGGAATTGAAATGTCCCAAAGTTATTGGTGTTAACTTGACTGGGAAATTGTCTGGATGGACTTCTCCGAAGGACATTATTTTGAAAGTAGCTGGCATTCTAACTGTGAAAGGTAATTTTATTACATGCGAATAATTTAACATTTTTTTAAAACTTGCATTCAACTAGATAAATATAAATTTTTAAAATGGAATTATTCAGGTGGAACTGGAGCAATTGTGGAATACCATGGCCCTGGTGTAGAATCAATCAGTTGCACAGGAATGGCTACGATTTGCAACATGGGTGCTGAGATTGGAGCAACTACCTCAATCTTCCCCTATGGTGAACGTATGAGGAGGTATCTTAAATCCACAGGTAATCTACAACGCTCTGTACAAAATTGTTCATGACTTCTGTGATAATATATAATATTAGAGCTAAAAGTTACAATTATCATGCATGCACTTGCTTGAATTTAAAAAACATCGCTGAAATGCTATGATTTAACTATAGGACGGTCGGACATAGCTGGTGAAGCTGACAAGTTTCAACAGTTACTTGTTCCTGATAAGGGCTGTCATTATGACCAGGTGATTGAGCTAAACTTAAGTGAACTGGAACCTCATGTCAACGGCCCATTTACACCCGACTTGGCTAATCCCATTAGCAAGCTGGGAGAAAAGTAAGTCAAGTCAGTATGTGTAAAATGTACTTGTGTTTTCAATCGTCTCTTTATATGGATGATCCTAGTTATCACTCTTTAATTTTATTTGTTTTCAGCGCAAAGAAGAATGGATGGCCATTGGATGTTAGGGTGGGTCTGATTGGAAGCTGCACAAACTCCTCTTATGAGGATATGGGTCGGGTTGCTTCAATTGCGAGAGAAGCCATGAAGCACGGGTTGAAAGTATGTACTTCTCAAGAAATTAACTCACCGTGTTATTTAAATGTTGCTATTTCTGAAGAAGTCGTAAGAAAGTTTCGATTTCGATAACTTTTAGGCAAAATGTGAATTAGGAAATATATTTTTCTTATCGTATGCTACATTCTTGCGAGATAATATTTTTAAAACGCACCTAATTTTTCTTAGGGCTATCAACATGGAAAACAACGAAGCTAATAAAATTAAAAATATTCTAACTGGAGAATGGAATGGCGTACCTGATGTTGCCAGACAATACAAGAGTAGGTTGAGTGTATTAAAACTTGAAACATATACAAAGAACAGTTTAATCTAACGTGTTGTCTAACTTTATATTTAATTTATTAAAAATTGATAGGCCAGGGCAAAGGCTGGGTAGCCATTGGTGATGAGAACTACGGAGAAGGTAGCAGCAGAGAGCATGCTGCACTGGAACCAAGGTTGGTTTTGTAAATGTCAGTACAGTATTCATCATAAAAAGTACAGTACGAAACTAAAAGGTGTTTTTTCTATTCTTTTAAAGGCATCTAGGAGGAAGGGCAATTATTACGAAAAGCTTTGCACGTATTCATGAAACAAATCTGAAGAAACAAGGAATTTTGCCACTGACATTTGCTAATCCAAGTGGTAAGTTTGATATTATTAAATACTATTGCATTATCGTAAGTAAACTAAGCTCAAGTACGTTTGTTTTTACCCATAGATTATGACAAAATCAATCCAGGAGATAAAGTTAGCCTTGTTGGTTTGAAACAACTTGCCCCTGGCAAGCCCGTTGATTGCGTAATTAAGCACAGCGATGGAAAGACAACAAACATCAAGCTTAATCACTCTATGAATGAAGGCCAAATTGTGTGGTTTAAGGCAGGATCTGCACTAAACTATATGAAAGAGTCTAAGAAGTAATTCCAATATAACAAGAATTCATAGATTATTTCCAGCCATTATTAGATGTACAATAAGGACAGCGGCCGGGTTTAGCTTATTAAAAATTATTTAAATTTTCTTTCAACAGATAATTCTTGCCATCTCCGACTAGACATCCATAATGTACAATATTATAATATAAGCAGTAATCGTAAATTCGTCTCGATTGGATTGCTATTCTGTTCACCAAAGAAGACTTGAGCAGATTTCTTTCAACATGTAATTTATTGGTCTCGTACTAATAAGATAGAGTCTAGTCTGAAATGTTCAGAGTCGAAATTCATAAGTACGAAATAAAAATCAGTATATTGAATGAATCCACACTAGTTCCAAAAGTACACAAAAGAGTGTTACGAAAGATGCTCACAATATATCGACTGTATTATTATATAGTTTACTGTAGAAATGCTTGAAAATGCCGCAGATGAAAGCTATTTAGTTTATCAGTAATTATATGTACTATCTTCACAATAAACTAATAAAACGCGTTAAACGCAAGATAACGCAAACTGCAAGGAATCAGAGCTAGGTCATCATAAAAATCATCACCTCTACAAATCAATGAAGCTAGTATCACGAGGACATGCATTGTTTATTTCATCCATCACTACCGAATCAAGTAAAATATGCATAGTGTAACCGTGCTATGCTCACTTTCATGATTTTGGTCTGTAACTTGTCTATCATCTACCAGCTTATGACCCACTGATCTTCCTGGGTTTATAGCTCATGAACGCCAAAAAAAACTTTAACGACGACAAAAATGCTATAAAAGCCAGCAAAACACTTTTAAAACAGCAATTAAAAATTCATCGAAGCAAGAATACCTCATAACTCAAATGGCCCAATTGTGTAACTCGTAAAAAGCATGACGGTTTAACCTGTGCGTAAACGCTATATGTACAAGCAAAAAGTGGCAAGAAGATGTAGACTGAGAGAACTCTCATTTCTTACATAAGGTGTAAGGTACTATTGACGAGTGTTGAGTAAAAAAGTTGATTTTTGCCTAAATCTATTATACAAACATATATCCAGCAAGATCCAAGAAAATCAACCACTGCTCTCAGTTCTCAGTAAATTTACTCTTACCTTACCTCACATGTACTTTGCTCTTGAATGCTTGCTGCAGTACTTTTTTTACAGAAGCGTAGTATCATGATGCATGATGCATGTTCATCGTATAACAAATTGCGGATGGAAGTTGTGTAAGTATGCAAGCTATGCAGCTACCCAATCCGTGTACATGAATTCTCCTCTCCACTCTCCACCATATATATCTAACATTGTTACACCCTTTCTCCTGGTTTCTCATATGACAGAAGTCAGTTCCAAATGCATTAAGACAAGGCAATATCATTTGGGAAAAAAAGATTCCTACATGAACAACAAAAATAAAACCACTGTTGGTTGTAAGCGAACGAAGTGGTAATACATTATTCCACCTGCCGCAAGAAATACATTGTTCAGCGGAGATGCTTTATTTTATGGTGATTTGCAACAGTTAAGTTTTTGCCATTCTCAAATTTTTCAGGTAAAAAGTATTGGCAAAGAAATTCTCAAAGAAACAAGTATAACGCTGTTGTAAAAACGGCCGGACGGACCAACGGTATAAGAAAAAAATATCAAGACGGAACCACACCATCTCATAGAAATTACTTTCCTCAAGTGGAGAAAGTGGAAAGTAAAGCCGTAAAAGCGTACCTGGAGAACATTAAAAAGAAAGTGAATTTATATTGTGGCTGATGTTGTAGAGTATCTACTTGAGTATACGACGTATATGCAAGTGCTTGCAAGGAAAAGTGTTTTTGAGGTGAAATACAAATACTTTCTACTAGCTTAGTATTTGCTTTTGCTGTTATTTGCTTTAATTAGTTTCTTTACCGCAGTTATAGTAGTGTGACAGTTAAATGAGATATAGTAGGGCTGAAAATTATTTTAAAACAACCATTTTTTGGCGACATCACTACAAAATTGTCAGAAATAGCACCGTCACTGTTAGAAATCTGGTACTGCTAATACCTAACCATAAATCATTAAAGGAAAGAATATGTCACTAATCGTATTAGGCACGCATTTTGATGCAAATACTTTAAATAATTAGAACGGACAGACTATTTTAAAATTCACCTTTGATTTTAAATGGTTTTCCTACTAGGCATTTTACCTTAAAAAAAATTGTAAAAAGACTTCACGGAATAGAAAATCATGTCTGACCTTTGCATCTGTTAAATTTTCTATGTAAGGAAATGAGAATCTCTGACCTCTGATTAAGGAAGCCAGCGTAGTGGCTACTGGATGGAAGTGGATGTTGGAAAATGTCCACCAACAGGGGTATTGGTCCACAGCAACAGTGGCGTGCTACAAGTGGCTCAGTCGCAAAAAATATTGAAGGTAAAATTATAAATTGCTAAATAATGTCAAACAAAAAATATATTACTAAGAGTTGGCTAATTTCCCTGAACTACTTATTAGCTCCTGATAGACCTCCAAGTCAAGGTCACAGCAGCAATCAACCTTTTCCCCATCATCACTCCGCACCTCCTCCTAATCCGCATTACCGCGAAAGAGGTGATAAGGATCGGGATAAAAACCATGAAACTGTGTGCAATTTGCTGTCAATGCTAACTTTGGGAATGGATCAGCAACAGCAAGAAGCTTCCTCCTCGTCTGGAGGCGCAGCAGTTTCCGCAGGCGATCACAACAGGATGTTACTACTAAATCTGACAAATTCTCCGGAAAGTTGTAATGCCCTAAGAAGAGCTGGTTGTATCCCTCTGCTAATTGAAATTTTGCATTCCGCCGTCGTCTCCTCCGCCAGGAATACGACCTCCGGACATTATCAAAAATAGGGCAGCTAAAGCTCTAAAAAATATCGTGCAGTTTAATCCTGATGAAAAACTAAAGCGGAAGGAGTTAAGAGTTTTGAAGCTACTTGAGGGGATCCGAGCGTTTTCAAAGCAGACTGAAGCAACCTCTGATGATGCCGCGCAAGAGAAGCAGTCGTCAAGCACAACAGCATCCTAACACCAACATGACTTCCTTGATGAAGTTATCGTTTGACGAGGAGCATCGTAACATAATGTGCCTACTTGGAGCTATCCATGCACTTGCTGAGTTGATTGTGGTATGGTACTATTAAAATTATCGCAAATGTTTAGTTTAACTTAATCATAGTGTTCTCGTGCAAAATGTTATAATTTTATAAAATTAACATTTTCAGTGCGATCACATACTGCATGGAAACGCTCCGCCTGAATTGAAGGATGATTGTCTTCTCATTCGGCGTTATTCTGGAATGACTTTAACTAACCTAACGTTTGGGGATGGTACCAATAAATCCCTACTTTGTGGAATGAAAGACTTCATGGAAGCCTTAGTGTCGCAGCTGGAATGTCACAATGAAGATGTATGCCAGGTTACAGCTAGCGTCCTCCGAAACTTATCCTGGCGTGCTGACAGTACGTCCAGAGCATCGTTAAGAGACTCAAATGCTGTTCCCAAGCTTACTTTGGCCGCAATTAAGTCGACCAAGGAATCCACATTGAAGGCGACACTAAGCGCTCTGTGGAATTTATCAGCCCATTCAGTTTCTAATAAGGTCCGCAAATTTTTCCTATAGTAAAGGCAATTAGAATTTAAGCAAGCAGTTCATTACTCACCGTTTATGACTATTTTTGTTTACAGTCTGCAATTTGTACTGCTTCTACTGACGCATTACCCTTTTTGATCTCCTTATTACGACCCAACAATCCAATGTTAAAAACGCTGAAAACTCCGATGAACATAATCGAAAACGCTGGAGGAATTCTTCGGAACATTTCAACTGAAATAAGCAGCTCATCAGAGCATCGAAAAGTTCTGAGGGAAAACCACTGCTACGAAATACTACTAGAGCATCTTAAATCATGCAGCTTAATTGTCGTTTCAAACGCTTGTGGAACACTATGGAATTTATCCGGTGGAGTAGGATGCGAAGAGGACCAGCGGAAGTTGCTGGATCTGAATGCTGTGCCAATGCTTAAGAATTTGATATACTCAAAACACGACAGAATTTCTCAAGGAGCAAGTGCAGCTCTGCGAAATTTGCTGTCTTCAAGATTTGCCAAGGATCATATGTTACACTTGGACTCGAGATTAACTGCACAAATTTATTCCCCAAATGCTGGAGGGAGCTCAGACAGAGCACCCTGTGGAGACTCCAACCAAGAATCGCCGGGCTCTGATGGAGAGTACGAATTTGAATTTAATAGTAACGTTCATCAGCACCAGCAATTCCAACAGCAACGACAAATTATCCCGCATCCTGTAATGACCCATCCTCATCTGGAACCCCCCGCGGCTCATCAACACTCCTCTTCAGCTGCGGCGAGTATTTTCCAACGTATACACTCTCAACCTGCTCCTCACCCTGTCGCTGCAGCTCAGACACATTTTCATCCACCTCAAAATTTCAGCCACCCTGGAAATTACTTGACTCGTCCATCAAGTATAAACTACTCCATGGAGCCGGAGCCTCTGGATCTAACGATGACTTCTGCCAAGTCATCGCCAATTCATATTATATCTGCAGCAGAATTCGGAGGAATGACAGGCCACCATCATCTCCACCATTCTCACTCACATCATAGAAAACAACCAAAATCAGCTCCATTTGTACATTCAACCCAATACGTAAATAATGCGGCTAATGGATGCGGCCAAAAGCCATTTTTCAATCCTCCCTCTCTTCTTCACCAGGCGGGATCCAACAGTCGTTCAAACAGTCCAATGAGGTTTAACTACCCTAGCGCAAAATTCAATCGCAGCTGCCCCGAGATTTTGTCTAGGTTAAATACTGGACATGGGCA